>BMAO01039063.1:0-177084 GCA_019973975.1 Trichonephila clavata | reverse complement strand
CACGAATATTCTTAGTATATTTCTATAAAACGGTCGAGATGTATTCGGTTCCGGATTTTATTTCTTTCTCGGTGAGTAAGTGAATATTAACATCGCACTGTTCAACTACACGAGGGCTTTTGGTAACGGAATTCGTAATTTTTAAACCATGATCAGGTGATGAGGATGACACCTGATCTGGTACCACCTCTCCAAATTCACATCAAACCAACGGGAGGACATTTGAGCTTTCGACAGATTTAACGTGCATCGCTTCCCTATAAGGCGAGTCTTGCGCGGTACTGGGCTCGAACTCATGACACGCCAGCCACGAGGCCGTTAACTTGACCACTAGGTTACTGCAGCCACATTTTTGTTCTTAGAGTATAATTATTAATTTCAAAAAAATTTGGCAACATACTTCAATAATTTGGCGGCACTGAAAGGTGCCATAGTGCAATGGTTCGGAATTTCTGTTCTACATGCATACGCAAGAAAATGGGGCCATCCATTATAGCCGAAACTCTTTAAAATCAACATATTTATAAAAATATTTTCATTTAACCTACAATTAAAGAAATCCGATTTGATACCAGCCTTTAAAAAAAGTTTCACCGTTTGCATATGCATAAGCAGTAAAATTATCAGCGTCTTTTAAACATTACTTATCTGAAAACAAAATAATTACTACAAAATATTTAATTTGATATGTTCAACTGTCATGTTTTGTCTTTAACTTCCAAGATATAAAATTCCAACGCACTGCGTTCAACAAGCATGTGGCTTGGTAATGAATACAATGACCTCCGAAGAAAAGATCATTGAGCTTTAATAGGGTCTACCAAATACCAGACAAATGGAATGGCGAAATCAAATCGAACAACCGTGGACAAACAGTCAGAAGCCCTCGAAGTTAACATTTCATACATCCCAAACACTACAAGGGCGAGAAAAAAAGCCTGTTTTGCGAAACACCAATTATAGATTGTTAAGACTTGTGACCAGTCCACACAAAATAAACATAACTAATCATTGGTTTGCCAGCACGACAAACACTGCAGGTGCCAAGCCGAAGAAAAAGCTTTCGAAGTGCCTCACCCTAAAACTTGGATTCTCAGGTAGCCGAACAAAATATTTGCTCAATACACCCTGGGTGCTCATTATTTTTCCTTTTATCAGAATTAATAACTCGACAGGCCAAGCCCGTAGTAGCGCGAGGCCACGAGTGCCAGGGGCGTCCCAGTCACACACACAGGTTCTGTCAATCTTCCGTCCCAAGATGGACTGGAGGACCAAGACGAATCTGTTCGAAGGCCAAAGTCACCACAGTGAGATTTGGCAATGGCTTCTTTCTTTTCATCCCGAGACGGTCTTTAATAGGCACATAATTGACAGGCATCTAATTATGAGGCGGAAAGAGCACTTCCTGATGTTGCTGGCCAATAAGCTCGAGGAGTGATGCCAAGTGACACGGACATGCGCTCCGAACGATTATCTGTTTAAGGAAAAGGGGTGTGCTGATGTTCGGTGCAGCTTATTTCTCGATACCTCGAGGACGACTGAAATGAGCTAGATCACAACAAACGTACGAACTCTTTGTTTCAGTGCCCACTTTTACATATAGAAAACATTGGCGTAGTTAGTCTCTAGATCAAAATTCCTTGGGGGGGCATTTTACGATATCTGCTTGAACACGCCGGGGCCCCTGTAGCTTGGGGGGTCCGTATCATTGATACAGTGGTTGCTTCGCCTCTGCTAGAAAAGCACTACAAACCAGGACTTCGACCCGCAACTTTTTCATTCGAACTTCAGTTCCGAATGAATAGTTTTATTTTATGTGTATTCTTATTTGCACTAAAAATATAATTCTATCACAAACAAAATATTGTAATTCTATCAAAACTAGAAGATTTTATTCTTTTTTGTATTGGTACACTATGTGAATTGTTACAATTAACTAGCATGTACGATATGAGTGGTTACCAGGGAGCGACGAACACTGGCATTGTTAACCATTATCAAAATCACATTTGACAAACTAGGTTCATGATTCTGGTTTGTCTATGCAAACATCAGTGGATGATTGAATGCTGAATGCAAAAAATATAACTGGCTGATATTTTTCTTAAAAAATCACTTATACTTCTAGTTTATTCAATTGAATTGAATCCACCTTCTATAAGTAGTTTCGAGCGAAACTGAAATAGAAAAATACTAAGGGACATCAAAACAGGAAATCGAGAAGCAATATACATGCAATAATGATAATTATATAATTGACATTAAATTAGAAAATGTTGAAAAGTTGGTTACAATAACAAAATGCCTGCAGATATATCGAACCGAAATAAACCGATGTTTTATTTCGGTTCATTTCTGTTTTTCGTTCCGACACAAATAACGGTTTTTCTGGTTTTCGGTTCAGCTCCAGTTCAAAAAGAACTGAATTAAATCTTAAAAATCCTTGCAATATTTAGATTTTTATTCTTTAAAAAGACACGCACGTGTGATACGTAATTTCGGAATGAGATCATATCGCTGAGTGAGTGAATATTAACGTCGCACTGTTCAGCTACACGAGGGCTTTTGGCGATGGACCTCGTAATTTTGAACCACGGTCAAGTGACGAGGATGACACCTGAGCTGGCACCCCTGTCTCCAAACTACCACACCAACGGGAGGACATTTGAGTTCTCGACCAATTTAACGTGCTTCGCTCCCCTATACGGTGGGTCTTTAGTCGTACTGGGCTCGAATCATGACATGCCTGCCATGATCCGATACCGTGACCACTTGGCTACCGCAACCATATCATATCGCTGAGTCCACATGTAAAGTGAGAGTTACATTAACGTCACACTATAAGGCAACAAGAGGTTTATCGATGACGGACCTCGTAATTTTTAAACTTGGTCAAGTGACGAAAGACTTCGATGAATGGCCCCCACCCCTCTTGTGGCACCAACAAGAGGATATTGACAATGACCTCGACAGACTTTGAGGACTTCGGCCCCCTCTGCACGGTGGGTCTTCAGTGGCACTATGACTCGAACCCACGGCACTCTAACCACTAGGCTAACGCAGCCAGTTCATTTATAAAAATTGACTTCATATTAGTTTTTCACATTTTTAATTGTCAAATAGAATGGCCGTGCTAGTCGAGTGGTATTGGCATTGATCTTATGGACAGTTATGTTTTGGTTAAGTCATCAAAAAATTCGAAACCTGTTTCCGTTTAATAATCATTATGTAGAGACCGATGCATGTTGAACCGTCAAGATTCGAACCATAATATTGGTGTGGACCTTGAGAGTAAAGAGCCAACTCACAAGCATTGACTTTTTCATTTAGGCACTGTGTAGGGGAGCGAAGGACGTTAAATCTGTTGAGAGCTCAAAAATCCTCCCGTTGGTGTGGTGTGGTAGTTAGGAGAGGGAGTTCGAGCTCAGGTGTCGTCCTCGTCCCTTGACCATGATTAAAAATTACGAGATCCGTCGCCAAAAACCCTCGTGTAGCTGAACAGTGCGACTTTATCTTCACTCACGCACACACTTTTGTTATCTAGGCAAGGTTTGAAATTGCGAGGCGAGATTAATGGATTTTGTGTCACGATTCGGTAAAATCTTTACTAAGTGAAGCGTTCAAAAGGCATTTGAAGAGAATTAATAAAACAAGTGAATAATAGCATTCGTTGCTACATCTCCCAAAAAAACAATTGGTCATAAAATGAATTATAAAAATCTGGGAGCTGATTATGGAACAGAGAATGACGAAACAAGAGGCGACCAGCCTCGTATTTTTGAACCTGGGCCAAATGATGACAACGACACCTGAGCTGTCACGTCATTCTCCTCATAACATTCTATATGAGGACTTTGAGCCTAGAAAAACTTAACATGCATCCGCCCCTCTACACGGTGAATCTTAAGTGTTACTAAGGTACACAGCTGATGTAACACTTTATATGTGCTCGTTACACCACCGCATGGCTACCATGATCATCAGCATAGATTTGAAATGAAATTAATTTTGAAATATATTCAATTATTAAATACTTTTTAACACACATGCAACGCCACCTTGATTTTTGACGACTATAAAGTGTGATTAGCAATAAATATTTTCAAATGTTGTCAAAGACTTCACATTTAATGTTAGAGAATAGAACCCAAACTCGTAACCTATTTTCAAGTCTAAAAATATTTATTACAAATATTAAATTTTTATTTCTCGGGTATATATTAAAAAAATATTTAATCAAGTGAATCATTTCTGTTGAAATCAATTTACTTTCGCTTGAAAAATAAGTTCCGTAGGAGTAGTTAAGAAGTGTAGTTTTTGGAGTTAAAAGTGTAAAACACAATATTAAATATATTTTACCACATTTCATTACATGATTTTTTTACTAATTTTTTGCCTCTAACATCAGTTTCAATAATATATAGTTTATTATGTAATGTATATAGTTTCAGTAGAACGTCGTTTATCCGAATCAATTGGAACTGGACACCGTTCGGATACGCGATTGTTCGGAAAACCGAATGTGATCCATGCAGTATATGAAACGGGACACTATACTATACGAATATTGAACATCATCACATGCGGGAAACATACTTGAAAAAAAGGTAAAATAGGTGCAAAATGTCGCAATTTTACCTTTATTGTGGAAAATAATCACTTATTTTTTGTTGTACCATTGTACACCTTTGATTTTTCGCAGCAAAGTCTCTGATTCTCTTGAGCAGCAGTAGTTAAGTAGGACAGCACTCTGATTGTTGTTCGTACCACTCCATAGCTGTCTCTAACGCAAAAAACGCGTCAGCATTTGATGGACCCTTGCTATCTGGACCCGGTTCAATATTTCAAGTTTTGTCTCTATGTTCAAGACATTGCGCTTCCGTTTTAAATTCGAAGCCATAGCAGTTCACAACTTAACAAAAGAGCATGTATACACTTAGAAACAAACGAGCCTAATATTCACCGCAGATGTTTACCAAATCACACAACTGAAATTCCCCAAATATCCCTCACCTAGGTTTTTCCCGTCACTTTTGGCCTCACGTGAAACGACTTTTGAGAGCATTGCACTGTTCGAAAATGTATTCGGACTTTGGTCCGGATAATAAGCATTCGGATAAACGACGCTCTGCTGTATATGTATTTCAATGTATAGTTTACTAATATATCCTATTTCTTAATACTGGTTGATTTACTATTTATTTTTTTATAAACGTCGAGCTCTAAAACAGCACGAAGATTATTGCTGACAGATTTCTTAATTTTGAATCCCCGTCAAGTGACGATGAGGGGATTCAAAATTAATCCCCCACCCAACTTCCATTGTACACCCTTTTGAGCCCAAACAACTGCTACGAGTTCGTAACCATAACTACTAGGCTATCATGGGCACGACTTTTTTCAGAATCGGGGTAATTTTCAATAAGAAAGCCGAAATACACATTTATGAATACAAATAAAGTAACAATATGCAATAACTCATTCCACTTTATTATATACTAATACTGAAATATCAATCAAATGTCAGATACGGAACAGGCCTTTCTCTTAAATTTTTGAACTTTTGACTGACTCAATAAAAAGAACTAAAATCATTTGTCCAAAATGGTTAAAGGTTTAAATATGTGTTTTAGGATTAAACTCCATGCAGAAAATTTTAACAATATTACAGTTGCTTTTGATACATAAAAAATTTGGAGCATTTGAATCCAATGTGATACTTTCGCATTGACAAATATTTTGCAAGAAATTAATAAAATGAAATCAGTAACCTAGAGGCCATTTCTTTAATATAGCGTTGTCAAAATGCACACCAGAGCTTTAAATTTCCATATATATATTGAAATCGATAGTAGTGGCAGAAATTTGGACGCATCCAACTTTCAAAATAATTAAGAGATACCTTTTCACATAAATACTAGTTGCGTATAATACGGAGAAACAATGAACAATATTGCATTATTTTCTATAAAAAAGCAAAATACGAATAGTTTTACACGCAAGTCATTCAAGGGGTTATGTGATGAGTCATAATCACTTGTATTACTAAAAAAGGTTACACTGCATATTATCATACAAAGATGAAAAAATAGAGTTTATGAAGCATCGAAACAGATTGCAAAAATGTATTGATTGAACATACCTTTAGCCAGATTTGTTGGTGCTTTCAGCTTCCATTTCGATTTCTGTGAAAATTCTTTCAATGTCTTTTATTTCAACACCAGTATCAAAGTCAGTTTATTGTTAAGTCCTTGCATTTATTGAGTCCGCCAAATGCATTATCCACAGAATATTTATGACTTGAAGATAACAATTGTACTGTATTCAAAACATGCTCTTAACATTTTACTATTATTATTGACATTTCTCTATTACTATCTTCAACTCTGATTCATTGATTGATGAAGAAATGCGCTATCTGATTGCCACTTTAATTCAGTAGGCGCGATAGCCAAGTGGTAAGTCGGCGTTGTTCTTGTAGTGAATTGAAATCCTCGTGCCTTGTTTATTAAGGGGCTCACGTTAAGACCATAGAGGTTCAAATTCCTGAAGTTGGTTGCGTGTGAAATTTTTGAAGATCGGGGTGTGAACTGCAGTGACGAATTCTTCATTTATGGCTGTCTTCGAGGGTCTGAACTAAACACAAAGCCCATTTTTAGACAGAAAAATGTCGTGATTTTTTGTAATTTTTCTGAAATTTTGCAACATTGTAATTCATACAGTTGCTTATAATAATCTTTAAAATTTCAAATTAGTGCATAAATAATTATTTTTACCTTTTAACATATAAAGGGATATCTCATTTAACATTGTAAAAATGGTGTTCTCTAAAGAATAGCTAAGCCAGAATATAATATTAATCTTGAAATGCTTTTTCCGAAAAAAAATTCTTTAAATCTTGGTCCTATTCTATAACAGTACGCTGAAGTCAGCCTTAACCGCGGTTCAGAATTACATGGTTTGTCACCATTGGCCTTCATATAGCTTAGAAGTGTGACATTTATTTTTCTCTCTCTTTCGGATGCACTTAATTTGCTTTAAAAATTTAATAATTTAATTTAGAGAAAAAATGTAAGGTCCCAGCTGAGGCGTAATCAGCATTATTTCTGATAAATATTGGATTCGATTCCTGATATCATTAAAAACCTGCAGTGAAGAAGGACTATATATATATATAGTTCACGTTAAATCGATCAAGTTCAAAATCCTTGCATGGTCGTGGTGTGGAAATTTGGAGACTGAGATCTTCTCGTCATTCGACTGCAGTTCAAGATGGCCGCGATAGCTGAGTGGTCATGGTTGCGAACTCACGACATGTGTTGTCGAGCTGAGGGTTCGACCCCTGATGCCACTGAAGATTCATTGTGTTGATGAGCTAATGCACGTTAAGTCTGTTGAAGTTCAAAGTCCTCCTGCCGGCGTGGCATGGTAGTTTGGAGAATGGGATGCCAGCTTAGTTTTTGTTTTTGCTACTTGACCCAGATTTATAATTACGAAGTCCAGTGCCAATATCCGTCGTGTTATTTTATAGTACGACGTTAATAAACACTTACATGACTACAGTTCAAAATTATGAGATCCCCCCTATAGCCGCAATTAAAATCAACCAATCAAAGTTCTATCTTATGAACCACTTTTAAACAACTTAAAAGATTTAACACAATGTGCCATGTAAGAGTGGTATAGAGTAGAGGGACGACTTAGATGTCAACTTGGTCATCTGACTGTTGTTGAGTGAGTGAATATTAACGTCGCAGCATTTAGCTACTCGAGGGCTTTTGGTGACGGACCTAGAAATTCTGAGCAATGATCAAGCGACGGGAACGACGCCTGAGTTGCCACCCTACCCCCCTCTTTACTAACTTCCACAACTTCAACAGGAGGACGATTGAGCCTTGACAGATATAACGTGCATCGTTCCCCTACATAGCGAGTCTTCAGCGGTACTAAGCTCGATCTCATGACACGCCGGTCACGAGTCCATCACCTTGACCACTAAGCTACGGCGGCCCTGATTTCCATTGTAATTTATGACATTAAGTAGACAGAAACAGATATCAAGAAATAGTTTAACAAACAAATTCAAAATAAACTACGTTTTCCTTCCATTATATATTCTTCTAGGGCTTACTTTTTACAACCGAAGAACAAAATGTATGACTTTGAGAGTCCCAATGCATCCTTCTTCTCTCTTACAGGATTTATGTGGCCGCAGTAGTCAAGTGGTCAAGGTATCGGAGCATGGCTGGCGTGTCATGAGTTCAAGCCTAGTACCACTGAAGACAAGCCGTGTAGGGGAGCGATGAACGTTAAATCTGTCGAGAGCTCAAACGTCCTCCCGTTAGTGTGGTGTTGTAGTTCAGAGAGGGGGGTGCCAGCTGAGGTGTCGTCCGTGTCACTTGACCATGGATCAAAATTACGCGGTCCGTCGCCAAAAGCCCTCGTGTTGCTGAACAGTGTGACGTTAATATTCACTCCTTCACTTACAGGATTTATCTTTTGTGTAACACGCTTCCGAATTGTCTCAATGATCTTTCCCTATATTCCATCCTCTTATTTTTCTCCAACTAATATTTAACATTTTCTTCAATTTTTGATGTTACAGTTAAAACTTACAGATTACATTTATATTACCGTGTTTTTATTAAATCGCTTTCTTGTCTGTCTGGGTGGAATTCTGTAATTGATTTTAAACTAACTTCACGATGAACTAGAGACTTAAAATTTAGACCATAGCTCAGAAGCTGATGACAATGCACGAAAATGTGAAAAAAGTTCTAGTTTTGAACTCGGGCCCCCGAAGAGGGTATGTCTTGTCTTGAGGGTATGTCGGGCTTGTATGTCTATCCGGTTGGGATTTTATGATTGATTTTAAAATAACCTCCCGATGAGCTAGAGACTTGAAATTTGGACCATAGCGCAGAAGTGGATGACAATGCATGAAAATGATTATAAAAACATGGTACATAAGGAAATCTTTTCACTAAGAAAATTATTATTGATTATTAGCGTAATAAACTTAGTCACCAAGCTGTGCCAAGCGACTGCTGACCGAAGTAGCCATGTGGTTATGGGTATGAACTCGAGCTCTGGTGCCTCTGAAGACCCTACCTAAAGAGGGGCTGATGCATATTAAATCTGTTGTGGCCCAATGATGTGGTGTAGTAGTTCGGAGAGGGAGTGCCAGTTTAGATTAAGAGATCCATCGCCAACAAACCTCGTGTTGCTTTATAGTGCGACGTAAATAGAACAATCACTCACGTGTTAAATGACTGTTTGGAACAACCAAGCCAAAAATAAGGCTTTTACCCTCGAAAAACAAAACCCAACCATCTAATCAATAAATTTTCCAATACAATCTTAATATCGCAAGTTATTGGAAAAATAAATCCTTATTGTGTCGTATCTCCAAAACTATATTGAACATTGATCCGTTCCTGTGATATGTAAGTTTGAATCAATATACGAATTGTGTTCAAAAATTAGTGCATTGCTTTTTTATTATCTGTTAGAGTATCAAGTACAAATATCGATTTGTAGAATACAGTAGCAGTGGCGCACACAAAGGGAAGGGGGAGTGTCCTAGGGGTCCGGACACACCCCAAAGCCCTTGAGTGTTTTTCGATTGATGATATAATCCTATATATATATATATATATATATTTAACGTAAAATTTAATTAAGTTCTCGTAATTAACAATTTATTTTATTAATTAATGCTAATTATTTTTTTAATCATTTATTTTTTACTGTGTTTTGTTAACAAAATCAGAAGAATCAATTGGTGTTGTCTTGAGGTATGATACAAGTTGGGGGAATTTCGCCCATGGACTCCCCCTTAAGAATTTTTTTTTGTGTGTGCTACTGTACAGTAGTATTATAAATTAAATCTGTGGTGTACACAAGGGGGGGTTAGTTTTCAACCCCCTTTCACAGACCCCGAAAATTTTCAGTTTTAAAGATAGAGATTACGTCTCGGTGATTTCTTTAAAAATATATCTCCTTCCATAAAAGTAATCTGCATACGCCACTGCATTAAATTTAGAATGAGTTTACGGGATTTTCTGGGTACTGTTTTGGAATAAATCTTGCCAAGCAGACACTTTTGGTGATGACATTTAAATTGTGACCAAATGCAAGTCATTTGCGATTGGTTATTACCAATGGCATGCACAGACTACTTTTACAGGGGTGGGGCTTGGTGGCGTACAGATTACCTTCATGAGAGGAATTACGTTTTTAAAAATCGCAAACGAAAGCAATGAGATGAAATAATTATGCTAAAAAAATATCTTGGTTCTATGTGGAAGGGAGTGGATGAATCTTCAAATTCCACCCTTCTGTGTGCCACTAGTTGTTGGTAATCTAAAAGAAGGTAAACTTACGTATTACCCAACAATCACCAACTCTTAATAAATCGCCAGGTTAGTAACCCCGATTTCCTATGTGTCGCACGTGCTGAATTGGCAACCATGTGCTTCATTTCATATAATGTCGACTATATATGTTGCGATAGTATACTTAAGTAAATAAAAGAATTACTACTACTAAATCTGAACAATGAATGACGTGGAATAGCTACAGCTTCGTCTGTGGATGGTATTTGATCATTATTTGACGAATGCTTGCTTTTGCACATGGCTGATCGAACAGTAAGTACCCTTTTTCGTGCTTACGTCCACTCTAATTTCACCAAATAAAAGCCACCCAATTCAAAAGACGCCACAAAATTTTATTTTATTATTATTTTTGAACATGCGAGGGAACGGTTTCAGATTATTGGCTGTATATTGCAGCATTTAGCTACGTCTTTTGATTTTTTTAAAGAAATTTGTTTGACGGTATAATACGCCGATATCCATTCACCTTTTAACAGAGGAAAAACTGAAGATTGATAATATCGCCTATGTTCGTGTCAGGAATCGCTGTTCCACTTAGGCACACTAAGTACGTGCCTAAGGCGCAAAAAGAGAGAAAATTGAAATTACAGCGAACGAACCACCACCTAGCGAATCATGTATGCGTTGTATGTGTGTGGGGGGGGGGGCTTAGGAAAACATCTACTGCGGAAAATGAAAAGCTTAACAGTTTGCAATGCACTCAAAATATTACAACGTAACTTGATTACAATGATGTCATTAATGATTTTGGAATGATCAAAGCTCGAGGAAAACTTTATTGTACAAGTACTGAGAATGAGCAAAAAATAAGGATATCTAAAAGTGAAAGATAGCAAAGAAAAATAAGAGTGATGAAAAAGATGATAATTAACAAATTGAAAACAGTTTGTCACAGTAATGTATATTCTAAGTTTAATTGCAAACGATTTCATTAGTTTTACTGTACTAATTTACAAAAGAGTGGGTGGCTCGTAGTGCAATAATGTAAGAAATAAACAAGACTGGCCAAACCATGGCCCTATTCTTTCTTTACGCTACCGGTTGCCAGCTCGGGACACGGTGGGTCCATAGGCAGTGGATAATGGTAAGACTGTCCAAAGAACAAAATCAAAAAAAAGAAAAGAAAAAGAGTAAGAGAATTAAAGGAAAATCTCTCTCGAACTACAGCTGGCAAGGTAAAAACTGAGGAAGGGGGCGCTCAGAAATAGGGGGGCGTAACAATTTGATGCCTATGGAGCCATGGAAGTAAAAAATAGCCTTCGCTCGTCTTGGTGATAATTTGGAAAAGCCATTTCTAACCTACAATCCGTGTGACTAATAATTATATACCATGTAATTTTGTTAATGTGATTTTGCATGAATCTAGATACATTTCGATATTTCCTTAATTATTAGAAATGTATCTCATCAATTTTTATTTATTTATTTATTTCATTTATTTTTGTGCTTTTTTTACAAAAGAAAAACAAATAGTTAATATAATATTATAAGAATATGAATGCAGACATACCAACTTTTGTATAAAGTTATTCGAATAAGAATATAATTAAAAATGTAAAATGTCAAGAACTAATGTGTATGATAGAGAAGTCTGTACAGTGATAAATAATTGGGAATTGGTATTAGGTCCCTTTTTATTGCGATCTCACCGAAGATTCAACGGTAATTCAATCTGGTAAGAAATTGAATATGAATTTCCCACCCATGTACTGAAACATCAAATTGACTAACATGTTTATTAATTCTAAAACCAGTGGATGAGAAATTTTGGAATTAACCATGCAAATAATTCTTAATGTAAGAATAAAATGATTCAAGAGAAAGTTAATGTGTCATTGTGGTAAAAGTGTGAGGTGCTCGATATCAGTTGTTATAATTTCTTACATGTTCTATTTTGAAATGCAGAGTTAGTGTAAAAATGTAGGACAAAGCAACCCACGCTTTTACCACAATGACATTAATTTTCTTGTTCATCATTTTATTCTTGTTTTAAGAATTATTTTTTACTTTTTAGCTCGATTAAATATAAAAGCGTGTTTTTTAGTTTTTTTTTAAAACTATAATTTATTTATCATTTTTTAGTTCGATCTACAAGAAAAGCGTATTTTTTTAGTTTTTTAAACTATTATTTTTATTCATTGATGAATTAATCTTCATGCCATGAATTAATCTTAATTACGTCATTTTTTTAGAATCTGGAATACCCATTGGTATCCTATCAGTGCGTCGATACGGCCTGGTTTGCAAAATGTTGCATCAGTCAATGCATCCTGCCCTTTTTCACATAAAGAACACTTGTTTGCTTGTTGTGTTTGTATTAACCATGAGCGTTTCCATTTTAGGGTTGTAATTTAGTATTTTAGTCACCGAATCTGGAAATGGGAAATTGTTAATCTTGATGATCCTTATCAGGATAATGGATTAAATTATTGTATTCTCATCAGTCCTTGGCAAGTGAACAGAAGTTCGAATTAATGTGATCTTTTAAAGTGAGTAAAAATACCGAGTTCACAAAAATTCTGTTACATACAGGTGAAGCTAATATATATAAGCGTGTTAAAAACATAAACTTTAAACTTCCATGAACATTCATTAAAAGTTAAATATCTGATAAATAACCTGTAATTGACGATTTTTAATTTGGCCTTCTCTACGCCTTCCTAATACATGAATATATAATTCAACTGTCCGTTTTAACTAAAGGCTGGTAATTTTCACTAAAATGTTACCAATGTTAAATTTTATTTAATTTTCATTTCAGTTAAATTGGTTTTTAAGAGTTTTAATAAGACAAGTTCTTATAACATTTTTTACATGTTACGTTTTATACTTACTTTTTATACATTTTTATACTTTATTACTTAATTTTTCTTTACTTTATATAATTTTTTATTCTTTAAGTACTCTATTTTATACTTTTTACACTCTTAAAACTTTTAATTTTCTTAGAATAAAAAAGCAGAATAAACTTGTGTTTACTAATCCGCACTTTCAGTGGCTACATTGTAAGAAATGCATGTTGTAAAATTGTAATTTCTAAAAAACGGGAGGGAAAAAAAGAAAGCATCAAAGCCATTTCAACTATTTTGCCAAAGATTTAATTTTTCTACACAGCAAATAATTTGCTTATTACAATGGAGTTCCTAAGTAACACTTTCAAATAAAAACAAAACAATTAAGAATTTAACAATGCAGTCTAAATCTACTCATTATTTAAATTTAAAATAATTATTAAAGTAATCGTTTTTAAAATTATTTGCTTCCTTACTAAAAATTTCTACTGTTGCTTTCTATGGTTTTTCGAAACGTAGAAAGAAAACTTAAGTGCACTTTGGAATTTTTACATAATTACATAATTGCACTTGAGTTTTGAATACGTAAGATAAGATTATGGAGCCGCAAATGAATATTCTTATTCGTACAGACGAAGCCGCATAAATACGAGTTTAAATGTTGTGTAGCACTCCGGAGTTTCTTGATTCCCCATTTTCCCAAATCCCATTGTCCCTTTCGTATTATTCCGCATTTTTAAAAATACTATACTGTGTTTCCTTCCGTAGAAAATATAAAATAGTATTATCCCATCGGCCATCTTCAGATAGAATATAAAATTAAAGCATAATATTATGTTATAAATAATGCTATTATTTCAAAGCATGCGCAATTGAGGTTATGTTTGAGCATGCGCGGCAGTGGCTTACAACTATTGACTGCGTATCACGAGCATTTCTTAGCATTTCTTTTTATTTGACGAAATGGGGTGAGGGTATGACACGCAAGTGCAAAATAAAATTATTTCCTAAAGGAGAATAATAAAGAAATAGTATACACACACGTTTAAAATACATCGATACTTCTCCATATATTACATGGTACAAGTGCAAATCTCTGTCTCTGAAACTGCTCCCCAGAACATTCTTTAAAACATTTACTCCATCTAGGGATCTTTATAGATCATGCTAATAAGAATGAATATTTTCTGGTACATCGAAATTAAAACGTTTCTCATCTAAAAATAAAACATTTTTCCATTCCACGGGGTCTACAATTCCCTTTTTCAAATCAATTTATGCTTAAAATTTAATGCTGATTTTTTTAATACAGTTGTAAACTTGCAAGTTCTTAAGACGCGTGAAGCTGTTGGTCTCGAAGCTTCTCCATCAATGTACGGGTAATTTCTAAGCAGAAATTTTGTGTCGTACAGCAAGACAAATAATGCATCTTGGATCTCTGTGAAACAATTTTGATATTCCACAAGATCTTTGTTCTATACAGACTCATCAAGTACACAATCGCATTTTCTACAGCTGTTTTGTATCTTTGATTTCCTATAATTTTACAGTGAATCGACATTCCCCTTAAACTGAAAAAAACCCATACATTGTTTTCACTTCAATTCCCGTAAACTTCTTTATTCAAGGCATTTTAACTAATGTCCGTTTGTGGGAATTCGAAGCTTTTCTGTACAGTCGCAGTTAAAAAAATGTATACATTGATCTCTAATTATTCACTCGTAAGTTAAAGAAAACAACACAATTTTTATTATCCTTAAATTTTGAGCATTTAAAAATGTAGGCAAATAATTTTGATTCATTTCGTTTATTTTTTATGTTTAAAAATAATTTAGGTCTTTAGAACAAATAACATTATGTGTGTTTTGCATTCTGGAACTTAATTTTCAAAAACTTCGACTGTTCTTATAAATATGAGATTGAGTTATACAAGTTGCTTACTACAAACAGGGAATTAAACGAATTTACAAGTAAGTAAAATATGGTGGTTTAAGGTGGTTGACTACGCTTTGAACTAGGATTTTGTTAAAGCTTATAAAGAATAGTTTTTTGATATTTAGTGTCAATTAAATTCTTGAAATATGCAGGTAAAATTTTTGTAAGAATATTATTACAGTAACATTATTTAAATTCATTTTTTTTTTCAAAAGTGAAGAAAGAATGACATTTTTAGAACATTCTCCTATTATGAAAAATGCTTCGATAATAATTTGCCTGAATATAGCTAAAACTTCTTAAAGAGCCCGAGGATTAATTAGGCTTTTTTACATATAAATCGAATGTGGATTTATTCAAATTTTAATATATCATAGAAGAGAAATTTTAACATATATAAAACACTCGTTATTAATCAATTGACTGCTACTAGGAAAATGTGAATTTTTCAATGCTTTTATATCAGTTTCTGTAGAGATGTCTTAGCTATATGAAGGCAAAATATTTTTGTCAATGAACCATTTTTCATTAAAGAATGTTTTTTAAATGCAATTCTTCACTTTTTGCCGAAAAAATTGCATTTATGGTTTTCGAACACGCTCGGAGTACTTTTTGACAAAATAGCATATTTAAACATCAAAAATGCCTTTTTATGAATTCAATATCAATAAATACTGATATTTAACTAAAACGATATTTAAAATAAATTACCTAAATTTTACAAAAATCACAATTAGTAGTAAAATTTTAACAATATTTTTGAAAAACTTCGAAGCAATTAGAAAAAAAGTAACAAACTTATATTAGTAAAAGTATTACTAAAACAAATTTGATGGATTTATCTATAAAATGTACTAAAATCGTAATGTTTTATTAAAATTTGAAGATTTTAGAGCTGATTGAGCAAATATTATAAGAAATATGAAATTCTTAATGAAACCATTATTTAAACAACAAGCCATGAATAAAAAAATATTCATACAATAAAAAATATTTTAGTCAGGTTCGAAAAGTTTTATAGAAATACATTTGCAACATTTTGAGTTATCGGACTCGCCTGATAGATTTTGAACAATTTAAATGCCAACTTCTGGTAGGTCAAAGACCCACTTTCAGTTTTTCTAACTTTATAAAATGGATTGTAAGTTGGCCTCTAGGTAGTGTAGAAACAAAACAAAGTATGTTTTGTAAAGCCAAAAGAGATAACTCTTTTCAATAAAGTAAAAAACCAAAATATCTGTCTTGAGAGATTTGGAAATTTTCAATGTGTTCGTATACGTTAAATAATTTTTTCTTGTAATAACATTCCTAAAACAATATTACATGTATATTCAAATTCAACTGATACTAAATACCAAAAAATTATTCATTTTAAGCGCTTTTTCCAAAAGCATGGTTCTGAACATTTTCAGTCACCTTAACTCTCATTAATTTTTTAGTTAGAAGCCATATTATTAAGAGAATGGGACATATCAAACACACAACTTAAAATCGTATATAATATAGTAAAAACATTTTTTAATTCATTATTAATAAACGCTGAACCAACATATTTTAATTCATTTTTTTTCGACTTAATAGATAGATGTCATGTAAGTTATGCATTAATCTTAATGATCTCTTGTGCAATTGTTAACCACTTTTTGCTCTCTTATATCAAAATACATATTCTAATTACTGCACGAAGGGTTTAGAGATATGTACCTCTGCTCATTTTATAGATTAATTTGTTTGATTCCTTACGACATACAGCGCCTCAATTTTCCCAGATAAACGAGGTACTGCTATATATATTTATAATGTGTATGTGCCTACACTAATGTAAGAACTAGAACCCAGAATTTCATGTTGTTAATGTTATTTAAACACGTTTAAACAATACAAAACAGGCTCAGGCGCTACTTTTGTAAATTCTACATAAAATTAAAAGGTTAAAGTTTCAAATTACTTTTATTAAATAGCACCTCAACTTTTCAAAGAATTTCTTTAATAACGTCTAAGAAACCAGCGAAGAGAATGCCTCAGAACTTTCCAGATTCCATCTCAGACGGATATTTTTTCTCTCTCCTCGAAAGGACACATCAAAAAAAAAAATATGCAATCGCTTCCAAAGAATTCTTTTAATCACACGAATTCAAAGGCACGTGAAAACCTAAACTTTTAACTGGAGCACCCCTTTAAGATAATTATTAGCTTCCCCAACCCCCTCTTACCTCAAATCAGCGCCAAAAAAGAAAGTGCAGGTACAAAGGGTGCCGACAACGCATCCCCAAGTTAACGACTCCGCCACTGCCTCTGACGACAGAAAGCTTCTTTTTTTCTCCCCTAGTCACCTTTCTTATTTCTATATTATTATTATTTTAAACCTTCTTTCTTCGTGTCTTTTCTTGGGATTCATCTTTCTTAAACTCGACTCATGTGCTCGTTTGTTTTTAATTCCACGATTATTATTACGTCCCATCGTTATCTTTCGGATTGACACTTCGCTCCTTCGCTGCGCTGTTTCGTAATTGTTATTAGAAATTCTTGTTGTCCCCACCGACCATAATTATTTGCGGGGTTTCTCTTTAAATTAAATTCTTTTTCTCTTCGCTGCCGTAATTACTTATGGTCTATCACATCAGGAAATGGAATTTCGGAGGGAAAAGAGATTGTGCTTTTCATCAACCGTTGATGGGGTCTGTGT
Source organism: Trichonephila clavata (assembly GCA_019973975.1). Taxonomy (NCBI): domain Eukaryota; kingdom Metazoa; phylum Arthropoda; class Arachnida; order Araneae; family Nephilidae; genus Trichonephila; species Trichonephila clavata. The sequence continues at coordinate 159,271 of BMAO01039063.1, read as the reverse complement.
TTAGTGAGCTGTGGTCCGGCACGGTGTTGAAATGATAGAAGTGTCAAACAGTGGATCGTGTCAATCTAGAAGTCTAAAGTGTTGGTTTTAACGTCATCGAATCATTCTTCTAAATTACCTTGTGTCAATTCTTATCCGTAATAGTTAGATGAGCAGAACTACTATAAACCATGTTTCCAAACAATGTTAATATGATTGAGTGATGTCAAATCTATCCAATACCTCAAATCTTAGACGAAATTTTACTTGATATTTTAAATATAAAGTTAAGCAATTTAAGGGCTATTTTTCACCCTAAGTTATATTTTTTTTATTTCAAATGCATTTGATACAGTTTGTAAATGTGGTTTTTCTTTGCAGAGTATACTTTTAGAAAAGTTCTCGTAATTTATTTTAGTATATATTAAAAAGAATTGTAAAAACACAAAGTTCAAAAAGGTTGTTAACACTTTTTATAATCAGAAACATTCCACATCGTATGTGTGTGAAAGAGGTGAAATTTTCAAATTTCATAAAACGTGTGAAACAATGCTGTGCGAGAAAAAAAATTGAGCTTATTTTTAAATGTAATAAAACTGTTGAATACTTGGTGAATGTATCAGTCCCTCAAAAGTGAATTTCAATGATAAATTATTGGATTCAAAGAATAAATGAGCATCTCTCTCTTTGTATATTTTTGTTAACTGTCTTTGGTACTTGAGTATTATCGCAACCTATTGGCGACATTATATGAAACGAAGCACCCGGTTGCCAATTCAGAGCGTACGGTACATGAGAAATCGGGTTGCCAATTTGGCGGCTATTGATAGAGTTGGTGATTGTTGCGATAATACGTAAGTACCCAGTCTTTAACATGATTTTGAAATAACATTATCTAACTTCTATGTTTGGCACACAGCAGAATCCCTTCCAAAATTCATTCACATAACCAACTAGTTTACTTTTTTACTTTCATGTAAATTATAATAAAAATAAGTCAACACCATAAAATAGTTCGTGGATCATTTAATCTTTTCTTGACATAATGAGCCAAATTCATGACGATCAAGTGATAAAAATAATCGCGCATTTTTCTTTGAATTCAAAACTGTCATTAGACTTGTACCTATTTTTCTACTTGTAAAATTTAGATTCAATTTCAAATTTTATAATTTCATAAAGGTATACAAAATTAAGAATCTTCGAAAAAATTTTCAAAATTAAGAAGGAAAAAAAACTGAAATTTTTCGTGCACATCAAGTGCATTTTGTTTGTTATGTTTGTAATTGTTGTAGACAAACATATACTTTAAAAAGAAAGTTTATGTGAAAACCAAAAGTTGGCAAAAGTGAAACTCAAGAACTGATTGTATTTATCACATGAATTTAGTACATTACCTGACGAAACTCTTTATTGAATTCAAGCATCAAAATGTTATTGATATGCCTTCTAAGAGCGACGATTTCAATTCATATCGGTATAAAAAATAGGCTTATTCTCAGAAAATAGAGAAGGTATATTTAATTACTATTAGTTTAATAGCTGAAGTTTGTATCCTTTTTTTCAGTAATATGTATGTGTGTTTCTAATTTTATTTGATAATAATCAACTTTGTAAATTTAATATTAATGTTATTGAGTACAGTATAGAAATATTTAATACATAAATGTGTACATGCACATAAAAACTAATAGAGAGAGAGTTGATTTTACACCAGTTCTTTATACAGTTTGACGAGTATTCTCTTCATGGTGAAGTTACAGGATTTCGTGTCATAACGAATATACTCGTCATGCGAAAAAATTAGTGACCATTGATTATTTAAATTGTAATTTTTGAGAAAAACAAAACATATTCTCAAATTTCAAGATTTTTTGAATATTTTGAGGCCAGAATGGAGAAAATAAATAAAAAAATATGAAAAATTTATCAGGAACTTTTGCGTTTCCGTATGCACCGGTTGAAACAGCGTATAAGTTCGCATAACGAATTTATTTACGTGTGATGATAATGTTTTTTAGATGTTGGCAAAAATCAGAAAGTTGATTTATATTAAGGTTCCTTCAAGTATGGTCAGCTATAGTACAAATGTGTGACGCCGACCAGGTACTGAGCCCATTGATAGCCTCTGGCGCGAAGTTGCCAAGCTATAGAGTGGTGTAAATGCCAATTGTTTGATGTGGAACCATGTATTAACATTAGAGTAATAGTCCAATGCCGTGCTGCTTAAAGAATAGCTATTTTATTTGGGTGATAAAGATGCTTTCTGGTAAGAGGACTTCCTTAGTGTCAAGACAAGTAGAAAATATTTAGTCAGTAAAGAAGGAAGTAAATTAGTGTGTGTTTAGATTGCTCAGTCTGAGAGTTTCGACGGTCACTAAAAATCATAGGTAGCCATAAAAAAAAGCTCCAATATGTATGTAATATATGCTTATATTAACCTAATAAATAAGCAATAACAATAAAATTAGCAATTTTATGAAATAAACCCATCTTTTCTAATCCAATATTTTAACAACTACACTTTGTGTTTGACGATTCGTCATCGCTCGATTTCCGTGACACGCATAATTGCGAGCTCTCAAACGATGGCGCCCACAGTGTTAACTAGTTAAATAACATTCTTTATTACATTTTGTACAGTTTTCGGATAAAGTGAAACACATGTGCCGTTTTGCAATAGTTCCTTTTATTAATGTTTTTATACACTATTTTAAAAGGAATGGATATACCGTGTAAAGGAAAAAAGCTATGTGTTTGTATGTAGATGTAAAAGTAGTAGCATGGGAAATGGTAATTTTTATATTAACCCCCCCCCAAAAGATGTATTTAATCGTGGGGGGATGATAAATCACTCACACATAGCTCTATATATTTCTCTATATCAGTGCTTCTCAAAATTTCAATATTTGCGACTCAATATTCATTTATAATTTTCATCGTGCCCCCTCAGTATAACAACAATATATTGAATTCAATAACACTTTACTTCGACGCTAAAGCTGCAATACGAATTCAACCTCTTAAATGCCACCAGCGTATATAAACGTCTAGCTCAGCCAAAGCGTGCGACCTTTTCTTGCACACTACTATTTAAAAAATTATTTCGAAGGTTTTGGAATGCAATAACAGAATCGTGACAGTTTTTGCGAATGTTTTATTTTTTTCAAAGGATTTGCTTATTTATTCCTTTATTTCCACCCCCAAAAACATCACATTCGCTCGCCTACGTGGAGAACGGTGGCATTGGGGAGCTTAACTTTTAATCAGCAGTTAAGGGATTAATTATAAATTGTACAAATTATCAAGGTGAATGTTAACTTTGTATCTAATTATATATATTGCAAAACTATGGGGTCACACATTGGCTATTATTAATGTCGTTCTTACCTTAGTATTGTTAAATTAATTATTAAAAGCATTGTGCAGTACTGATGCATTTATAAGTGTATTATATCAGTGTAAATGTGTATTTTAATTTTTATTATGTCAGAATGTATTTTGTCTGTTTACTTTCAGTAAATTAACTTTTAAATATAGTTTTTTGTTTTCGACTTTTTAATTTGCTTGTGCCCCGCTAGGGGGCGCGTCCCACAGTTTGAGAAACGCTGCCCTATACTGATCTAAAAGACTATTCACGAAAAAATTTGCTCAAAATGATAAAAATATTTTGATAAAAGGCTATTTTTTTCATTTTAGTTTTTAAATTTGACTACTATTTTTCGTTGGAATGCATTTTTGAACGATGCATCTTAACACGGGAAAGGAAGAAAACGTTGGGAAAAAAATTCCTTTTTCTGACCTATGTTTACAAATAACTTTTTCCTACATCATTTCCATAAATCATTTCCCAGCAGACAGTGCTGGTTTCTTAAAAAACACTTAGTGAATGGATAATAATGACAGCGTTAACAAGATCGGAAATAAAGTGAGAGAGAAAAAAACACGGACTACGCCCTGCAATTTCTATTTTGTGAAATAGAAGTCATCACTTCGTTGCATTAATTGAATTTAGAAGCTACTGTGCGTTTTCTAGTTAGTATTTTTTTCTCCACACATTTTTGTCAGAGCTCATTTTCCCGAAAAAAAAATGAAAAGTGAATAACTTCATTTAGAATCAGACAAATTTGACCTTGTTTATTTACCTACTGAACTACAAATTAGAAGGTCCTGTTTATTAAGCACTAAAACTAAAAACATCATAAATAATCAATTTCCTCTCAAGAAGTTTCTTTGGGAGACGATCTTTTCCCCTCCAACAATTTTTTTAAGGGATTTCTCCACTATAGATGTTTTAATTATTTTTTACTTAAAGCATCACAACAAAACAACAAAAATAAACGAAACAAGCAATTAATTATTTATTAACAAAAAAATAAAGAATTATCTGTCGTAAAAAAAATTCATTAGCTAGCGATAGATTAAAAAAGATTTATTTAGAAAAAATTGGTGTAATATCCGGCGTATTACGTGCACTTTGAACAGAAAATGAGGCCACAGAAACTCAGTGGTAAAAGTAACGGACTCGTGAATGGCGTATCATGAGTTCGAGTCTAGTACTACTGAAGACCCACCGCTTAGAGAGGGCCGATGCACGTTAAAAATGCTGAGGTTTAAACGTCCTCTCTTTGGTTTGGTGTGGAAGTTAGGAGAGGGGGATGCCAGCTCAACTGTCGTCCTTCTCACTTGACCATGGTTCAAAATTACGAGGTCCGTCACCGAAAGCCCTTGTGTAGATGAATAGTGCAACTTAAATATTCACTCATTCATTGAACACAAAATATAAGATTGAAATTTACGGGTGCGCATTATACGCCGGGGGGTGTATATATAAAAATGATAGCTTCAAAAATAAAAAAAGAGAAGAGTATTTAAAAAATTAACCTTCTACATAGATCGGAATGATGTTTATTATAAAGAAATGGCGTACCTATATATATAATCAACTGAAAGGGTTTGTAGTTCTTCTAGAGTTAAGGTATACTATATTTTCAAAAGCCTTGGATAATACTTCGAATAAATGACTTCAAAATATAAGACCACTGCACATGCACATTTCAGGTTCCTCCGCAAAAAGCTTGAAAGAATAGGGGCACGTTATACGCCGAATTTTAGGGTAAATCATTTTAATTAAAAAAGTTTAAATGGGATTGGATAAATATCATGCGCACGAATTGTATTCCTTAACAAAACAAAAATATTAAAATTTAATAATATGATTCTGAAAACTCTTTTTTTGTTAGACGTAGAATATTTGTTTTATTTTTTTAAAAAAAAGATGCTTATAGTGAGTTAATAATAAATAATTTAAAATGATTGTAAAAAAAAAATGACCAGTATCAGAGAAAAATACCAAAAAAACATTTATCAGAAAAGGGGGGAAATAGAGAACTGTGCGACTTAACATTATTTTACGGTTAAAATACAAGGGGTGATCAAATGAAAAGGTACGAAACGACATAAAAATGAAACAGTTAAATATTTGCATATTCCGCCAAGGGAGAATGTAGCGAGACATCTCGGGATGCCATTGGAGACTCTGACTGGGATCGGATCATGCGCGGGTGCCCGCATGCGCAGGAGAGAGCAAAGGCTCTTATAAAAAGCGGCGTCCAAATGATGCTAGCACAGAATTACTCGAGCACAGAAAAAGCATTAACTCCGATGTGTACTTTGAGACACTCCGACGCCTACACAGGTCCATCAAGAACAAAAGACCGGGGCTGCTCACGGAGGGTGTGGTTCTGCTCCATGATAACGCGCGTCCACACGTCTCCAGAGTCACACAAATGGAACTGGACAAGTTCCAATGGGAGACGTTGGACCATCCGTCCTACAGTCCGGACATGTCATCCTGCGATTTCCATGTGTTTGGTCCACTGAAGAAACACCTGAAAGGAAAGCGCTTCAACTCGGACGACGTACTCAAGGACACTGTGAAGGACTGGGTCTCGTCACCGCCACAGGAATTCTGGGAACAAGGAATCCTGCGGCTTGTTCATCAGTGGGATTGTTGTGCTCAGGCCTATGGTGTATATTTTGAATAAAGTCTATATTTGTACCCACCGTGTCGTTTCGTACCTTTTCATTTGATCACCCCTTGTATTAAGGCGATATGGTACCATCTTCACAATTTTTTTTATTTTTAATATTTGATATTTGGTTTTAATTGTATTTCATAAAGGTTAATATTAGATAATAATTCCATAAAAATTGTTTTTAATTTGTTGCAAAATGTTTGTAAAATTTAAATTTTTTAGCTTTTTTAAGCATTTTTTACATCCCTAAGGCTTTTTTAAATAGGTCTCTTTTTATTCAAAATTTTTTTTCCAAGTACCTTATACTATACTACATAAAAATGTGCATGGTTTTTTTTTTCTGCTGCAGTTCTTTAATTTTTTTATTAATAATTTTGTAGTCCCAAAAATTATCAAAAAAACATTAATTTTGATTTTGAAATTTTTTAGAAAAAGTACTAAACATGTTAGAGCTAATTCCATGCACAGTTTTACAAAACATACATTTCGGAACATTTATAAAAAATTTCAAACCCACATACTTCAATTATCAAAAAAGCCTTAGGGTTTTGAATAACAGTTTATATACAAAAATTCAACATGGAGAAATAGGAGTTTGAAGTTTTCATTCCATGAATAGCATGATATAATATTCATCGAATAGTCTGAAACTTTTATGAACTGTTAATTATCTTATTTAAAACTTCTTACCATAAGAAATTGCACAAATGTAGAACAATTAAACAGTATACTGCCATAATGAATACATAGAAAAAAACGAATGAAAGATCAATATTTCATATAACTTTATCTTAATAATTATTTAAAAAAATACACACACTTCAGAGCTAATTCCATGCTCAGAGCTAATGCACAACAAGTACAAAAGATGTTTATGCCTTTATTTTTTATTTAATTGATTTTAAAAGCCTTCGCATGTTAAATATTGTACACGAATAAAAGCAAAATCAAATAAAAATTTATAGGTAAAATACATCAAAATCTAAGAACTATGTATGTGCATTTGTTTAAATAAATACTTTGAATTATTTTAATAATAAAAGTGTTGAATCTCGCACACATGGGATATATATATACACCAAAAACAAATATATAAAATGGGAGAGTTTTTCTATTCTTGCGAATTAGATTTTTAATTATCCAAGTTATCAAAATGAGATTTAGTATTTGTGCCTTGGGAGAATCCGTTTTCAAATTTTAATTTCATTCATAATAATATCATAAAAAGCACGCACACCTTTTAAATCTTGACCAAATCTATTTGATCTTCAGTAAATAATTCACAAACTAGAATTTTAGCATGAATTGCACAATTCTTTCTTAAAAGGATTTATTACTGCATATATAATGTCAATCTCATTGATGCGCATTAGAAAAATAATTAATTCATTTTTATTAGGCTCTTTTCTAGCAGATAATCTGAAATGTAGGCGTGGTAGTTGCCGTTTAGCATCAAACATTGATCCATTACTTAATGAAAAATGCAGGTGAAGCTTTGAAATTTTGCAGGCATATTTATAAAGGTTCGGGGTATCAAATAAGCCAATAAAAAAATTTTTCGACAGTTAAATGATTTTTAGGGTACCATATCGCCTTAAAATTATGATAACATGTTAGCAGGAATGGATTTTTAAACAGTATAGCTTTATAATTGCTGAAGATCCCATCCATAGAAATAAGATATTTTGAAGAGAAAAAAAATTTACTTGAAAGAACAATAAATAAAACATTTAACATAAAGTTCTAAAAAGTAATTTTGTATTTTCATCTTTAATAACTTCATTAAATTTTTAAAGAAATTATTCTTTTAAAGAAATAACGCATTTAAATTTAGACGAAAAGAACTTTAGTTTACATCAGAGTTTAAGATAGTTCAATATGTATTTAAATATTGAGAGATTAAAAAATAAATTGAATCGCTAAAGAGAGAATTAAAAAAAAATTTATATGAAACCTTTTGTATACTTGCTCGTATTTACAAAGGTTTCTTTTTTTTCCATTACGGAAGATTTTTTTTAAAGCACAACTAGAGAAATTTGCATTTTATTTTAAACAGTGAGATTATCTACCATTCAACATTTATGTTTCCAAAATGAAGAAATTTATATAAATCCCTCTACTGTACTTTTAAATCTTCCCGCAGAATGCATGATACGTGTTCTATAACAAACAAACAAAATAGAAGGAATAAAGAGATTAGGGATGTCGCACCAATTAAGGGAATCGATTATTTTGCATTTATCGCATGACAACGGCAGCAACGCAGGAGAAAGCAGCACTTATAATACAAATACAACAGAGGTTTTTGTTACTTAGAATATCTTCCTCCCACATAAAAAAAAAGATGCTCATAAAGCCATGTTGAATGTATACAAAGCAAAAAGAAAATAAAGAAAGAAAAGAAATGTAAAGAGACCAAATATTTTTGTCCAGGGAATCCCAACAACCCAGCATTTTGTGTTGATCCATCCTTGCTTTAAAGCTCATCATAAACCCAACAGCAATAAAAATATTCTTTAATTTTTGGAATACATTCATATATATATATATATATGTAATATATATATATGTATATGTATATAATTATTATTATACATGTGACGAATTTATACGTGGCTCTACTAACACCTAGGGAATTCTTTAAGAAAAAAAATTATTTCAACCAACTTTCACCGAAGATAAGAAAACATGATTATGCAAATTAAGTTTATTATATAAATTCTGTAAAAGTTTTGTGGGTTAGTGAAGTGAGAGTTCATGAAGTGAAAATCCAAAATTTTTAAAAGGAGAATTGAAGATTACCAAAGTGGGGATCGCTCGGATGCGTGGTGATCACACAAGTCGACCGTTAGTGTACAAGACTTCAGCTATAGGATTTTGAAAGTACAAGAATTCAGGTACGGTGCTTCTTATTAAAATAGAAGTTAGAGAGAGTAAATTGTTAGAGCGTATCCGAATTAGAAACGAACTAGTATAAGTTATCGTTGAAATTAGTTGAATGTCTGTAAATATTATCCCCATACTAACTGGTCTCACCTTCGAGCTCTAAATATTGATCAAAACTATCTTAATTGGATTATTATTGTACCTGTGTTGATTATTGGGACAAATAAACGATTTTAGTGAATCATGTCGTCTGATCAATTAGTAGCTCCTACACTTTTAGCCGGGTCCGAAAGTAGACAAGGGGGTTTAGAGGGAAGTAGGAATAGTCCCCCATTACATACATTATAATATAATCATCCAAGAATAGTATTTTTAATAATAAAAATTAATAATTAATATATTTTTTGCACTACAAATTTTCTTCCATTCATCCTTTAAAATAATTAAAATGGAGATATGTAATCAATCTCAAATTGCAGTGCACTACACGATATCTCGTTGCTGGCAGTTTTGGTACATAAGCTTACTTCGAGATATCTCGTAGTTGGCAGTTAAAGGGTTAAATGAAAGATGTATAGAGTAAATCGTATTATGTGAGAAGACAAGTGATGATTTCGTTACTTTTAAATTAAAATAATCAGCAATATCTTCAGTTTCCAAAGTAAAAAATTGAAGTAGTTCAATTTGTAACATGTAACAAGTTAAAAGGTGTTTGCCAAATAATTCTAATCACACTCTCAAACATTAAAATTCTTTGAAAAATAAAAACAAATTTCGAATACAAAATAATTCTTTTTTTAAAAAAATTCAAAGACTACCTTTAATACTTAAAATTATCCGTTGAATGCATTATTTTTTTATTAATACTCGTTTGAAAAGTGTTTAAGAAAACATAATCATGATTAATGCACGTCACACATTATAATTTGAATCGAGCGCATTTCCTGAATCCGAACTATACAACTCTCATTAAATAACACTGTTTCAACTATTTTTTTTTTCATTTTCATTTGGAGAGATTCATCTTTTAAAACAAATTACCCGAATCCAATATAAATAACGAGAAGCAAGGAAGAGAAAAAAGCGGGCATAAAAATCTACAATATTTTCCTCCTCCAATCATTTTAGCTCGCAATTATGAACCGGGAAGAAAAGAAACAAGCTTTAACGGCAGCCGACTGGAAGGTGAAGAAGAGTTGATAGTCTGTAATTGTATTGGAACATTTTAATTACATAGGTCCGGAATGACATTGGGTTACTTTTTACATGCGCTTATCAGAGACAGACTCCGATTTTGGAAGCAGACACACTTCTTTTAATTGACTTTTATTTTTCTTTCTGCTGCCTCGATTGACTCATTTGGCTCGGGGACTGAAACAAAAAAAATTGGCTGCTTTTTGAATGGCGTGGCGCGATCCTGTCCTCACTTGCACGTGTTCCTGACGTTAATTATCAGTTGGGCTTAATGAGGTAGAGCCAATCGCGTGACGGGGGAATTTCCTAAGAGAGCAATTGGAATTTTTGAAAAATAAATGCTTCATTATGGCAGATTTTTCTTTTTTCGTTACGTGCGATTTGAAAAATAAAGTATGTAACAATGTACTTCTTTATTCGAAACACTCGAATAAAAATTGTTCAATTATAAGTTATTTATGTGTTAAGATTAACACGGTCAGTGAATAATGTGTTATGGCTTGCGTCTAATCGCTGAAACTCTACGTACAGACGATTGATCCTCTAATAATCTTATAATTTTAAACTTGCTTGGAAAAATCAACATTGATATCTCAGCGATTCTTCAAGTTTTCCTGAAACAACAAAAAACCAGCTTAACATGAAAAAATAAGAATGACCGCAAAATAAAATCACCGCTCATCCCAAGCAACAGTAAACGAGCCCTTATAAAATAGAGCATTTAGACCTTATAGTGATAGATTGATTGTACCGTCATTGTTTTTTAAATAATTGTAAGCATATACACAAAGAGAGAGTGTGTGCTATCAGGAATGAATGACCCAATTACAAAATTTAAAAATTCCCAGATGAAAAAACAGGAAATAGCTAATATCATTGTAAAGATACAATATGAAATCTTGAGTTTGTAACATTGTTGTCACATACTGGACAGAAACAATGTTGTAAATAAGATGTTTTTGAAATAGTGAACAAAGTGGAAATGGCGTCGCAGCTGGGGAAAGGGTTTTGGGTGCTCTCGTTTGCAAAACGTCTGTCAATAATCACAGTTCAGCGTGAATATTGGCCGCAGTAGCCGAGTGGTCAAGGTATCGGTTCGTGGCTGGCATGTCACGAGTTCGAGCCCAGTACCACTAAAGACCCGCCATGTAGGGGAGCGATGCACGTTAAGTCCGTCGAGAGCTCAAATGTCCTCCCGTTGGTGTGGTAGTTAGGAGAGGGGGTGCCAGCTCAGGTGTCGTTCTCGTCACTTGACCATGGTTCAAAATTACGAGGTCCATCATCAAAAGCCCTCGTGTATAGCTGAACAGTGCGACGTTAATATTCACTCACTCAGCATGAGTTTGAGAGAAAGTACCATACAAATGCACCGACATCTAAGAGTATGAAAAGATGGTATGCATCTTACAGGAAACAGAATGCCTGCGTTAAGGCGAAAGTCCAGGGTGATCAGGTTGTTCACCAGAGAATGTTGAAAGAGCGCCAGAAACTTTTATATGCAGTCCAAAGAAACCTACGGTTCAGGCTAGTCGTAAACTTGTGTTACCTCAGTCTACCGTATGGACTAAGAAAAAGTTCTACCATAGTTCGAAAAGAACTGAATGACTATCATGGACAAGAGAGAGTTTCACACAGTAAAAACCATTCAACTCTCGAGTGGATAGAGCAAAGAGAACGAGTTTTTCCCCCCCAAAAAATACCAAAATAAGACACAAAACTTTTGGAAAAAGGTAATAGAATCAGATGAAATAAGTTTTGAATTTTCAGTATCAAAAGACTAAATTAAGAGATGAAATCTTGTGTCCAGAGTCAAAGAATCATTTTTCCAACTTTCAAACATGGGAAAAGGAGGCGTTATGGTTTGAGAGTGCATGGAAAACAATAGTGTACATAATTTGAAGCTTATTGAATCAACAATGAACAAAACTGATTACCTGAACGTACTGAAAAGAAATCTCAAGGTAAGAGCAGAAACGTTTGGGGTGAGTGATGATATTTACTTTTAGCAGCACAGTGCTCCGAAGCACATGGCTTACATTATGAGCATGAGACCAGGGGTGGCCAACATTCTTGGGAAGAGTGCAACTATATATATTTGATGATTATGCGTGCTACTTCGAACTTTTCCTTCAAAAAATGTGGAAAAGTGAAAAATTTTACATATAAGATTATTATGGGATTTTTACACAAATAGCACATTTTTTAATGCAAGTCTACGTAGTCGAAATTTAAAAACAATGTAATAAATAAGACGAAAATACAAACTAAAGTTTTTATCTTAATAAACTTTTTACTAGTACAATCAGCCTCCCATCCATTATAGTGGTTAGTGACTCTAACTGTAGTGCCGTAGGAACTGGGTTCGAATCCCGGAGAAGGCATGGATGATTGTAAATGTACAGTGCCTTCACGACATGGTGGTACTCTAAATAGCCGTCGATCCGTAAATCTTCTGTGAGGTTGGTGGAAGGGGAAGAGAGATGAGAGGTTTTTGACCGCCCCTAAGGATCTCCCTCAAAATTGGAGTGCAACTCAGCAAACTCGTACAGTCACTTGCATGGAGCTCAAAGCTAAGACGTAAAATTAAAATTCTAGCCCATCACCGCGATGAATTTCGTGGACCTTGATCTGATGTTACTGTCGATCAGGTGGCATAAGTAACAACACAAATTCAATCAATTAGGCTAATTGTAACATAAAAATGAGTAACTTGAATCCTTTAATTCAAAATAATTAATAAATGATCAGAATTTACTTATTGTGGCTTTTGAATTACTACTTTTTTTACCAAGTCATCTACATTAGGATTATCTCTCACAGATGACTACAAAACTAAATTATTATAGGTGCACATCAGCTAGTTCTGAGTGATATTTATTTTATTATGTACATAGCAGGAAACACATTCACAAACATATTTTGATCAAAATTTTGAGGTTTTTTAAGAGGTTAGAGGAATCAACATAAAAAGTGCATTGATTCTTAAAGACTTCCTTTGCTTAGTGATCATTGCATGAATATGAAAGCTGATCGTCAGTACGCAGACTTTCAGTGGTAAGCGTTTTTCTTTTCAAAGATTAATTTCTTTTAAAGATTAATTTTCAAAGATTAATTTATTTTAATTTCTTTTCAAAGATTCTTTTCTTTTTAAGATTAGTGCACTAACGCGTCCGAAAGAGCAAAGAAGAATCTACGAAAATTTCTCTGTAATTATATTTTTTCTCAGACTTTGGAAAATACTAATATTAATTTTAATGATTCATTAGTGGGTTTTAAGATATTTGCTAAATCTTTCGATTAACAAAGGATTATGTAATTACAGAATATCTTCATTATTATTTTTCTTAGCTCTTATTGCATTCAAATCTAATCCTTAGTCTTGATATCAGGAGGACAGCAGAATATTCATAGAATTAACTTTATGTTCACGCATTAAAAAAGGTGGTAACCTTAAGCCCTATATCTAAGCTCAGGAACTAAGTAATATCAAATAAAAACTACGTTTTACTTTTAGAAGTAAAAAGGGTTCAGTGAAATATTTTCATCTAATTTGCTTTAAAAAAAAGTCACACAAGAGCCAAAAATGGATTTGGAGAGATAATAGGTACTAACTAAAGTATTCGGAAGTGCACCACTGAGGAGGTTCTCGTAGAAAGGGCGAATTTCTGATGTGAAGACTGCATTAGGACAACATTGTGATGCTCGTGTTCTGGAGCTTTGATAGGTCACTGTAGATGTGAGAACACACAGGCCAATTTGGAAACCAGGCTGAGAGATAGTCTTGAAATCTTTTGGAGCGTCTTGGGGTTTTGTAGAGTGACCATGGAATTTCCCTTTCGTGTCTTTAAAGCTGGGATATGTCCCAACTTTCAAAGCAACATGTGACACAGAATCACTTCTATTTGGACGGAGTCGGGATTAATATTTGGTCATTGGTCCTTGTCACCCCTCGTCCGGTGTACTTCGAAGTTGGAGACTGACGTGGGAGGTGCGCCGGTCACTTCTCTGTCGGCTGGATGGAGGGAAATCAAAGGATGACAACTTGAACATAAATGCCGAATTGTACTGTCTTTCATAGCTTACTTTCTCGAGCGAAACTACATGACCATTGAGAAGTCATAATTCCTTAACAGAAAATCGGTCCTTTGGTGGAGACCGCCGCTGTGTTAACCATTATCTAACCACTGGTCAAAATTATGAGAAATACTTGTTGTAGTTAATGAACCTTGTGTCTAGCAAAAATAGGAGCTACTGGTAAACATTCAGTTAACAGACAAGTGACATTTAAAATGACATTTTTATTCCATTATATGCCCGTCTTTGCATGATAATCTCACTGCTCTAACTTCAAACCATGAAGAGACATTGAGACACAATCTAATTGAATATTGTTTATAATTTATTGTTGAACATGATTATTGATTGAATTTAACCTCAAATCCGCGAACCTTCCATTACATAAAAAAATTTAATTTCCCAACCAGAAATTTAATAACATCAATCAAAAAAATAATTTGTCATTTTGAGTTATATATGAGCCAAAATTATTACTATTATTATCCTGATGATTCTGGTTTGCCATCAAAGGCATAAAACACTGTTCCAGATCGTCCAGAAAAACTTCCAGGCAGTTTTCTTTTGAATTAATTAGTACGTTGATCAACTCAATTTCAATTAATCTAATTAATTCCTGTACAACATAAACTTTAATTTTAAAAAATGTAAAAAAAACAAACTTAAATAAATTAAAAAGTAAAACTTTTAAGTAAAACGAAAGAGGAAAATATGAAATAAAGATGATTTAAGATCAATTAAAAATTCAAAAATATCAAAATACGATAAATTAATGTTTTTACAAACCATTCATTCACACGGAAAAAAAAAGAAATTGATTCAATTTAAAAATCATTTAAGTAATTAAATGTTCAACCTTAAATAATGAAGAATATGTCAAACATTTTCCTTTTAGAATAATCTCTTTCCATACTCACCCTCTTTCCCAGAAAAAAATATTTCAAAGAAAACAAAGAATACAAAAAGCCACAAATTGAGACATTTTCTTTTCTCCATTCATCAGAGATATATTATCTGCATCGCCATAAATATTCTTTAAAGTAGAGAGACCATGAAAATGATACCTATTTGCTGCAAATCAAAACTCAAATTAAGCAAATACGAACAGAATCGTAAAACAAACCCATAAATTCCATTTTTACAAAAAGAAGCCCATAAATTCCCCAAGTGCTGAGAGTCCCATAAATTGCGCCCTTCTCGTACCTACTGAGGACTCCGCGTGTAATAATGATTTAAAGAGAGAGAGAGAGAGAGAGAAGCGCGATGCATCACAATGATATACTGCTGTCAGACGAAAGTTCTTTTTGAAGGGGAGAGGGGTACAGACAAGGGGTTAATACCCTGTTCCCAAACAAATGGAAGAAAGCAAAAGGTACCAGTGGTTGAGTTGTGTTCTGAAACTAAATAATTTCTTCATGTTATAATTCTTGTTTTTTAAGTCTAGGTCGTCCTTTTTTTCGGGGGAGGGGGAAATGATGTTAATTATTCTACAGAATTATATCACTATTTTTAAATAAATTAGAAAATTCTTTACCAAACTAGCATTTTAATTTAATAAATATTTTAAGTGTTTATTTATTTTATTTCATTTTTTTACATTTAATATTTTAATTACTTGACTTTTTATTTTCTCCTTTACATACTTTAATGAAGATTCAATTGAGCCTCTGAAAAGGTCTTGGCAAAATCATTTGGTACCCGAAAAAAAAGGAGACCAACAGTGACATTTTAAGACTGCTTGAGGTCTTTGGCCCTTATGTTATGTTGGCCTTAAGCATTTGCGACCTACTTAAGAAGACGATATACAAGGTAATTCATAAAGAAATATACTCTTTCCAGATGCTGTAAAACTGTACCAGTCTAAGATACGCAGCCCCTCAGCGAACCGTAAGGTGGATGTAATCTTAAAATGTATGTCCCGCCCCTGACGGAAGTGAAGTAGGCAATAACACGTGTGTCATGTGACTAATAAGTCGAAATGGTGGGGTCTGCATTGGAAGGGGCTTTTTTGTATTTTGCAAACAGTAACGGTAGACTCTTTAATGGATATGTTAGCTTTTTCGTTGATGCCACAGTTGCAAGACGATATTAATAACTTCGATCTCCAATTCGATGGTGCACCACAACACTGGTTGATCAACGCGCGAGATTCCTCCGATGAACATCTCCCTCACGAATGGATTGGATGAGCCATGGTCTACAACATGCCACTTACTCAACGGCCACCCAAAAGTCCTAACTTAACACCTTGTGATTTCTTCCTGGGGGAAAGGGGTGTGTAAGGAATAAGGTATTCTTCCCTTCCCTTCCTATTGGTCCAGCGGAGCTGAAACATCGTATCACAGCCACTAGCTGGGGGAGGGGACTAGATGCTGATACTTCGGGATCACGGTAGCCTAGTGGTCAAGGTATCGGATCATGGCTGGCATGTCATGAATTCGAGCCCATTACCACAAAGACCCGCCGTGTAGGGGAGCGAATCGCGTTAAATATGTCCAGAGCTCAAACGTACCACGGTTGGTGTGGTGTGGTAGTTAGGAGAGGGGAGTGCCAGCTCAGGTGTGGTCCTCGTCACTTGACCATGGTTTAAAATTACGTGGTCCGTCGCCAAAAGCCGTCGTGTAGCTAAACAGTGCAACGGTAATGTTCACTCACTCGATGTACAAACTTTGAGCGGAAATAGATTACCGGCTCGATATGTGTCGTGAGATTAAAGGCTCTCGCATAAAACGTCTGTGACTGTCTCTAACAAAACCTAAAATGACCTCATTCAATTCTACTATAAGTAACATGTAATGTGTCTCATATTGTTTTTGATTTATTCTCCATTGAAACTGTTTACTTTATGAATCTCCTTGAATCTTTTATGTTATCAAATACTCGTACAAACAGTAACAGTAAGAAATGCATGAATATGACTCGCAATCTCACAAACCTGGGCACAAACCGACTCGACTTCCTACTGTCGATTTTGACTAAATAAGTAATAATGGTATGTGGTGATACGCGCGCGCTCGTTTAGACACAGAGACGACGGTGCAACATAATAATGTCGTGCCCCATAATTATGCTTGTTGCCAGTTAGCATATATAGTTCGAAAATACCTAGTGTTTGGGAGAATATATCCAGGAATAATAGTTTGACAATTAAAATTACTGTAGACCGAGAACGAGTCACCCCCCCCCCCTCCAAGCCTGACTGTTTAGAAAAAAACTAGAAAAAAGATTTTTTTATGCGAATGTTTCCTAAATGGTACTTAGTTTAGGTACTCGCTTCGTATTTGTACCGATAACGAAAAGCTTACAGTATCAAAAGAAATGAATATTTCATTCATAAATTCTCGTAACATGCATAAATAACTCTCTGAACATTTATAATTTCTATATAACTGTCCATTGTGTAAAAAAGAAGTATTTGATAACTTTCAAACCAAAATAACGTTCTAAGAAATAATTGTTTTCTTTGGTTTATTAGTAATCATAACCGAGACCTTTTTCACTTTCACCTCTCGGGTCAGACCTAAAGCCAAAAAGAGGAGGGGAAAGCAAAAGCGTTTCTCTAAGTGCGTTGTCGCGTGCTTCTGGATATTTGAGGCTTCGAAAAGCGACCGCTAAACACCTTTTGATGGCTTGAGACCGGGCTTTCTTTAGCACTCATTAAGACTGTTTATGAGGATTTAGCTCCTTTCCATCGCAGAGGTTAATTGAATTTGTGGAGTTTGATAAATGCTTTGTTTGCATCATTTTTTTAATCTTGCTGTTTTAGAACTAGAACAAGATAAGTACCTAATAATTAAAAATTATTTAGACTCGCTTCTTCCGATTGGAATCTCTACCAGTTTGTTTAATTTCATTTTACAGCTAATTGGCAACTTTTTCTATAAGCAATTCTTATGGGGCTTTTAATTCTTCGTAGTTAACAGAAAACAATTTTTCGAAAAATCGTAAATTATATAATTTGTAACACCTTTAATTGTAATTTGAAAACGTTTATATAGATGGATAAAATGACTTTATTTACACTAAGACACAGAAAAATTGCTCACATGGTTGCCATGGTAACAGGAAAAATGCTAAAAAACACAAAAAATTCAATTGTTTTGAGTGAAATTTTACGAATATCTTTTTGTTGTTTCTGATTACACTTTTAAAATTAAATTCAATTTGTCTGGAGCCTAGTGGATGGCGACATAAACAAAACTGGAAATCAATTACTTGAAGTAATATTGGCAGCTGATACAATAGACCAGGTGTGGGCAGACTTTTTCGGTTGCGGGCTACTTCTAATTTTTTCAAGGTGTTGCGGTCCACCCAGTGGCGTAGGTGTAGTGAGCTAAAAGAAAGTGTGCAATACAATCGGACCTCTATTTTACAAATTTCTCTACTTCGCGAACTTTTTCGCGGAACCAAGAACCTTTTTACGATTTTCGTCGTAAAATAGCCTCCAAATAGCGAAGTGCATTTTCTATTCAACGAAATTTTCTCTTATGATTTGATTTTTTTCCCTCCGAGTTTTTTAAAATACCTATTTATGTATTATCTAAGCCGCACTTTTTTCCAATTTTAATTGCTACTGAAAATCGGGTTCGGCTTAGAATCGAAAGGAAAAAATATGTTGGATGGGGTATTTAGAGCAATTACAGATTCATGCACGTATTTAAAAGTTTTAATATTGATAAAATAACTAATTATATTCACACCTTTTAGTTTTCCTTTTAAATGTATTTTAATTTCGTAAAATTGGATATCGACAAATTAATTTTAAACTATTTTTCAATTTTCACAAAATCTTGTTGAGAATTTGGAGGTGGAGGTCATGCTTAGAATCAATAGCGTCTTAGATTCGAATAAATACTGTATTTCCAGACCTTCGTATGATGGAACGATTATTAGTCTTAATGAAGGCGGTCACCCCCCCCCCCCAATATCTTGGCGGTCCACCGGTCGATCGCGATTCACTTAATGCCCACCCCGGAAATAGACTTTTTGACTAATGTAATTCATTCGTAATAAATTAATTACTACTTAGAAACAGGTTACTTAATATCTGAATGAGAAAAATACCACGGGGGATGGTCGTTATAAATTTGTATTCCTTTATCTATGGTGAAAAAATATATAAAATTGGGCGTGTTACATACAATTATTTACTACTGTCTCAATTTCTATTATTAAGCCTTCTAAGCAATATAAAACCACTTTCTACGATCTATGTTGCTTTTCGAATCAAATATGTATATGAAGTGAGCGTATCTCAGGAATCATCTTCGTTATATTTAACACCACTTCTCAAAACTACGAAACAACGAGTAGTCGCGGCAGCCTAGTGGTCAAGATAACGGACTCGTGGCCGGCGTGTCTTGAGTTCCTAGTACCTTTGAAGACCGGCAGAGTAGAGAAGAGATGCACGTTAAATTTGTCGAGGCTCAAACGTCCTCCCATTAGTGTAGTGTGGAAGTCAGGAGAAGGGGTGTTAGCTCAGGTGCCATCCTCGTCACTTGATCATAGTTCAAATTTAAGAGATTCTATGCCAATAGCCCTCGAGTAGCTGAACAGTGCGACGTTAATATTCACGCACTCACTCTGAAAATTGCGAGGCCTATCGTCAACAGCCCTCGCTTCGAAGTGTGGCCATGTTAGCCGTGTGGTCATGGTCACGAACTTGGTGGAGCCGCTGTAACCAAGTGGTCAAGGTATCGGATCATGGCAGGCATGTCATGAATTCGAGCTCAGAATCAGTAAACACTCGCCGAGTAGGGGAGCGATGCACGTTAAATCTGTCGACAGCTCAAACATCCTCCCGTTGGTGTGGTGTGGTGTGGTAGTTAGGAGAAGGGTGCTAGCTTAGGTGAGGTCCTCGTCACTTGAACATGGTTCAAAATTTCGTGTTCCGTCGCCAAAAGCCCTCGTGTAGCTAAACAGTGCGACGTTAATACTCACTCACTCACGAACTTGCTGTTGACAATATATGAGTTCGAGCCATGGTGCCACTAAACACCCTCCGTATAAAGGCATTTTGCAAGTTATATCTGCCATGATTGAAAGCCTTCACGTTGATATGGTGGAGGAATTTTGAGAGTAAGGATACTAGTTCAGGTGTCGTCCTCTCAATTTGACCGAGGTTGAATATTACGAAATCTGTTGTCAACTGAACCTTCGTGTAGGTTTAGTGTATCACGTTAGTAAAAAAATTAAATCAAGTTACTTCGAGGTATAAATTTTATAAAACAATAATTCTAAACCTTAAAAATGTTTATTACAACCCAAATTATTTTATCAATACCTGTCCACTTATGTTATACTGAAACAAGTTCACAGACCTCCAAGGGGGTGTATTCTTTTCCTTTTTAAATTTAATTGAAATTTTAATTTAGCATCTCTTAAGGTAATTTTAGCTCCTTAACCAGTTTGCCCGCACACCGTACAGGCTACTGAAAGCTGGCCACAACCAGTTTGCCCGTAGGCTGTGTGGGCACTATATTCTTCTGCCTTTAATTTGCCCATATTTTTAATTCTTAGAGTGAGATTATTGGCGGTGCTTATTTAGTTTTTCCATGATACTGAAATACTTCTCATCCGGGATTCCCTTTGTGGTGAAGGCGGGAACTTTTCATGGTAGGTTGGAATTTAGATTCTTGAAAATATTTGATTAAGTACAAGAATTGACAAAGTTATGTGCAATTTGTTGCTTAAGAAGAAATAAAAATGGAAAGGTAATCCAAGAACGCCGATATTACCTCTGTCTCTAATGCAATGTATGATTTAGTATTACACTATGCTTCAAATTGTGTGTGCATATATGCACATACACACAAAATCCTCAACCGTTTGAAAAAAAGGTACGAACATGAAATGTTTTCTTAAGAGTGAGAGAAATTCTTTTAAGATATAGGCAACATTCTTCATATCATGTAGAGTGTACTTATAAAAAGCAAATATTTAGGTTTTTTTTGTGTTTCACACTGTTATAAAATTTAAAAAATAGTGAAAAAACTTTAAAACTGAAAATTTTAATAAAATTCTTCCATTTTCGCATTCTGTTAACACATCGGCACTTCTCGCGCAGGGTGTGTCATACCCACCGTCAAACTTTTTCAACACTCCTTCTAAACGTTTTTTGGAAAATGGATAGTTTCTTGTGTACCTGACTTTAAGGTCATATCCTTTCAGGGGCCTTAGCTTGTACGCAAATTCTAAATATATATTTTTGGATATCGCCTCTTCGGGTATGTCATACCCTGCGCGTGAATCTTCTGAATGCATGAGCACGTTTTAAATCTTCTTTATGCTGGGGCGTATTATTGTAGTTATGATGAAATGTCATTTTTAAGTAAGTTAATAGATACAGTATTTAATAGATATAGTACAATAGTATTCTCGAAAGAAGAAATTCTCTTCGCGGTTATCATAAGGAGAAATCAAATGATGAAAATGATGAAGAGCATAACAGCAAGTATGATTCCTCCACTGAAATTGATCCAGATTTAGAAAAGGGAGACACTGTGGAAAATAAATGTTTTGCATGTAGATACGCAAAAACATTTGAGAAGAGCGTAATTTTAAAGGATGCAACTGGTTCACATCTTATCTACTTTCAGAGGAACTTTTTAAAAAAAAACTATTGCTGGAACAAAATAAGAGGAAATAAAAAAAAATTCGAAATTTTTTAAATTTAAAGAATAGAGAAGTTTACTCCTATATGTTTAGTTTGAAAAAGATACAGACTAAAAAAATTAAGATCCAATGAAAACATTGCACTCACTCAGGAAGCGATTAAAGAAGTGTATAAACAATGCACTGAATGCCCTTATAAAAAGAACAGAAAAACTAAATTTACGTGTGAAAAATGTAATAAACATAACGTATATTTCCTACTTTTCTTCCTTTTTAACCTTTGTATACAAATTTTACGGTAAGAACACTATGTAAACACCCTTGTGTATGACCCACGCTGCGCGAGAACTTTTGGTCGTTTTTTTCACGCGAGTGATGCCGGATTAAGTATTATACTTATTTATATGCAATAAGAAAATGTACCTTTTTTTGTACATTTTGAACAAAAAAAGACCGCTTAAGAGGTTAAAGGTTAGAAGACAAACTTTAATGTTAAAAATGTGGTGTCAGCTCAAATGTCGACCTACCTCTTGAAACTCAAAGTTACAGTGTAACAGTTACATTTAATCTCTGCCTTATCCTTGACAAATAACGACAGCCAGGTGACGCTACTTGTTCTTGGCGAAAAGAGAACGTTTTTCCTGAGTTGTTCTTCCACCGGACGGTCCCCGAGCCATGGGTACACGTGGAGTCAGGGAAAGCCTTTCCCTCCTTTTATGTCTCATTCCTACACTATGTATTTTGTGTGTGTCTCCTTGTGTTGTGGAACTTCATGAACATTAAAAATATCTTGTTCCTGTAACCATCAAAGCCTGCATTACTTAATCTTTCACAACATGGAAGCATTACAACAGTTACATTTATAAGGGATTACTAGTATCGATATCATAGATTACAACTTTCAATTTATATATATATATCACATATAATTGTTTTCAACCGTATAAATTTATTTTCATAAAATAACATTTAAAATCATTAATTCCTAACGAAGTAAAATACTACACAATTGAGAAAGGAATAGCTTTCAATTTTTCAATTACTTTCAAAAACCGGCTATCGTTACTACCTGGGGTTCTGTTCGCATTCATTCTTTCTCACACTAAATTCATCCATCTCTCGTCTAAGTACCTCCAAATCAAATTCAGCAGCGTGGATCCTCCGCTTCTCCCACGCTGCACAAAGGCAGAGACTGCTCACTCACATCCCAACGAGCTCCCTGAAGGAGCTGCTACAACAAACAATGGGCTTCTTTGAAACGAGGAAAATCACTTTTTTTGTATTCATGTGATGCGGAAAAATAATCAAGGGAGAGAGAAAGTTCGGGGGTTGTCGGTATTTTGCGGTGATTCCGCCCTCCATTAGAAGAGGGTCACAATAAGGGGTGGGGTCAGCACTTTCTCTGATTCATGCGACCGGCGGTCTGTTTGTTGGGGAACACATTTGATGGTTATTAACTCAGGAAACTTCTTTTTTGAGGAGAATGATTAGATACACTGAAAAGAAAAGATCTGGGTAAGAAAGAACGTAATCAACTAGCTTAAAATTATTTTAGAAGCATGATGTGTGAACATTATTGAAAAATTGATTTTTGAATTAGGAATAGAAACTTTTATATAATTATCATAATCTTCAGGCAGTATTTCATGATGTTGCAAAACTATATGTTGTTTTTAAGGTTTCTAAATTCTAGCATTTTTTTACTGTATTCAAAAACATTCTTTTAGCTACCACCCCTTGATTTACGAAGAAAGAATTTGAATTTCTAAAACAGAAATATATTTATATTTTACGCCACCATAATCCAATCCTATTTGGAGTTGATTTCCATAAAACTCGTTTTGGGTGAATCTCTACTTCACAAAAGAAACGTGTCTGTCATATTTCTAGTCTGTAAGTCTAATAGTTTGAAACCGGAAATTTTTATTTATTTATTATTTATTTATTTATTTTATTTATTTTTATGTACTTGTCTGCAACCTCACTCATTCTCTTTGGAAGTCGATTTCCATAAAACCCCTGGGTTTATCGTATCTCTTCTCAACTAAAGAAACATGCCTGCCAAATTTCAAGTCTACTTGTCTAATAGTCCTAGAGATTTAATGGTGAGTCACTTTTCTCTGATACCGCAAGTATATTTTGGACATGGGATTTCACAAAATTTTAATATTTTTTAATCATTTGTAATAAAATTATAGACTGGAATATATATATAGAGAGAGAGAGAGAGAGAGATTTTTTTTAAAAATCCATTGAACTTAAGTCACGTATCCAAAGTCAAAAATAAATTGAAAATCTCATGCTTATATGAAAGTTGTGGTAAAGCGATAATCGCGCTTTAAATTAAATCTTATGTAGAATAGAGAAATAGAATGTAAGACTAAGTTAGTTGTATATCTTCCTTCGTTTCACACACAAAAAAAATTATAAAATTAAAATGAAATTTTAGACCTTATTAATAAAAGGGTAAATTTACCTATGGAATGATTTTTTTTCTCTTTCAGATATGTCTTCATTTTTATCAAGGATATTTCTAAATAAATAATAAACCGTTAACTTACACAATTTAATAAATACAATGGATTTCAATAGATTGCTATTTCTATAAAAATTCCTAAAAAGTATTGTGGTTTTTCCCCCCGCAATTTTGAATTTTGTACTGTATTTGTAAGAATTAAAGTCGGTCACCAATAGCTCCCGTGTTTCTTTCAAAACAGCGTTTATTCGAAATCGCATACAGTAGCTTATTAAGACAAAGGGCTTTTAATAAAATATTTTATTTAAGACGTAAATGTATCGTAAATTTAAATGTGATTAAAAAGTAAAACCTTTTATATAAATCTCATTCGAAAATTTAAAGATTTTATTACGTATTTTTTTAATTGTGTCATTATCAAGCATAGTTTTTAGAGCTGATATTCGGTCAGCAAAGGATAATGAAAGTTTATATCTAAATTTTTATTAAAAATGATTATTCAGTTTTTCTAAGAAGTTAGATGAAATATTAGTTGAAAAGTCTCGGTGACCACAAAAATTCTTAAAACTTATAGTCTTTTCGTTGATTTCTGATGGAACAAATTAAAATGATGATTCGATAAATAAGTACAAGCAATGCTTAATTTTTAAGTGAGTTTTTTAAAATTCAATTCGGCTTGAAGAGAAATTTAATCATAATTTTGTTTTTATTCATACACAGTAAAAAGGATAAACATGAACACACTTAAAACATTTTCTCTACTTTACATATTCAATTTTTCCTCGTAGCATACCATATGAAATACGATGACGAGCACTATAATCCTTTCTTTATTGTTTAACTTCTGCACTAAAATATTTGCAATTTTTTAAACCTATTCAGTTACTTTGAAAATACTTTAAAACTATCACGCGTACACAAAAGCATGGCTGTTTCCCTAATGTATTTCAAAGTTGTCAATAACACGCATTTACAAAAAGGACGAAATTTTCTTTAAAAAACAAATAAAATTGCAATAATTTAAATTTTCTTAAAACTAAAAAAAATTATATTTTCGAATTTGACTTTCTACGGAAAATAAAATTTAGTCTTTCAATAGATTTTTTTAAGAAAATTATTAGTGAACTGTCAACTTTTTTGGAAAGAGCTATTAAGACACACGAAGCAAAAACAATTCACATTTGTTTTTACTCAGAGTAATTACGCTTTCTTTGAAGTTCATCTGACGTGTATTTAAAGAATTTTTAAATGACAGATTGCTCTTATTCAATAGTAATTTACTATATTTTTTTTCAGAATAAGTGACAGGAAACGGAAGCAGAACGGATTTTTCATATTAATGCAACAATTTACTACACGACACTCATGAATAGCTCATTTGTTGATGAAGAGATATGCTATAGTATTCATTTAAGAAGAAAAATGATTCGCTAAAGAAACAAATTCAAAAGCAAGATGGCTTCTCTTAGAATTATACTTAATAGTATTTTTTTCTCCTGTCATTAATATCTTAGTTATTGTTCAGATATTTCTTACGATCTAGGTTAGTAGGGCAAAACGTATTATCAATTTTAACTGAAAGTGCGCACTGTTTCATTTTTCTTTTGAAACAAATGTTTCAAAGACAGCTTGTTGAAATCTATATTGTCTCTCGAATTAAATCGATACATATTGAAAAAATTTATTTTAATTAATTTAGACAAATATTTAGTCAAAAATTCGAATATTTTTTTAAATTTTAATATATCAATATTAAAAAAATTAATGCTGGATAAAAAATTTGTTGAATACATAGTAATTGATCGAAATTCATTTACTGCTTGAATCTTTTCTTACAACTTAAATTACTTGAATCGGAAGAAAGTCGAAATAAATTTTCAGTTGAAGAGGAGATTTTTGAAATTTTATGCAGTAATGTTACTTCAAAAATATCCAGCCACTATTTTGAAAATTTGTGACGGATCTGTACGCGGCCTTTAACTAACTCCTTGGGGAATGTTTAAGGGAAAGAATTATTTCAACCAACTTTCACCGAAGATAAGAAAACGCGATTATGCAAATTAAGTTTATTATATAAATTCTGTATTCGCGAGTTTTGGGAGTTAGTGAAGTAAGAATCTAAGATTATTAAAGTGAGAGTTGAAGTTTACCAAAGTGAAGATAGCTCGGATGTGAAGTGATCAAGCCAACTATTAGTGTTCAATGCCTCATCTATAGGATTTTGAATTACAAGAGTACTGTGCTCATTCTTTAAATAGAAGTTAGATAGTAAATTGTTAGTGTGCGTCCGAGTTAAAAACGAGCTTGTATAAGTTATCGTAAGAATGTAATTGAATGTCCGTAATTATTATCCTCGTGCGATCTGGTCTCACCTACGTGCTCTAGTTGTTGATCAAAACTATCTTAATTGGATTATTATTGTGTCTGTGTTGAATATTGGGACAAATAAGAAATTTTAGTGAATTATGTCGTCTGTTCATCAATTAGTTCCTCCGACACATCTAGCTGGGTCTGAGAGTAGACAAGGGGGGGGATACAAATTGATCTATATAAAACGTTACGGCAAATAAATCTGATCAAAATTTAGTACAACGAATAAAAAAAAACGAAACAAGACTTCTTGGAAATTAATGTAGAAATTGTATTAGATGGAATAATGGGATCCATTGTTAAGGATTAGATTGCTAAAATCTTTGATAGATTTATAAAAATCGTAACATTACTCATTATTGTAGAATCAAAATTTTTATTCCTGAAAAACAGAAGATACAAACTTTTTCTTAAGAGACCCCTTATATGTTACTCCATTGTGTGTCCATATAGTTTCTCTAATGTGTATAATCATGCACAATGCACAAAATAATCACTACATTAATAATTGCACACAAAAAGTTAAAGATAGCAATTTTACTAAGAATATAAACAGAAAATTAGAAAAAAAATCTAAAACTCATCTGTGTGTGTGTGCGCGTGTGTGTCTGCAGGGACGTCTAAGACTCTTATAGGCCCTGGGCCTAGAGACATAAGATTTTTGAGGCCCTGGCCATATGCAAGAGTTGGCCCTACCTATAATATTTAAAAATATACAGTATATGCCATGCATGTTCGGTAATTTGAAACAAACGTGCACGACACGCAATCTCAAAAACCTATGCACAAACTGTTTCGACCGATGGCCGCATTTCTTCTAAATGAGCTGAATGATTTTTTATGGTATTAGGCCTGGGCCTAGACATGGACTTTTTCCAGTTGACATGCAGCTTGAAATTCTCTGTTTTTCGGAGAATATACACGGGAATAATATTTGACCACATTAAAATTAACCGGATCACGATCTTATTAAGATAGAGTCGAGAATGAAACGAGGCCCCCACCGTGGGTGAGGCTCTGGGCCAGGGGCCAGTTGGCCCATGCCTTAAGACGTGTGTGTGTACGCGCGTGCTGATACTCAAGTAAAAGCAGACGGTGCATATACAAGAACAACATAACATTCCGCTTTATATGAGTCGATCCAGAGGCGGATTAAGCGGCTGGCGGACCTGGCGGCCGCCACGGGCCCCGAGCACCAGCTGAGGCCCCAAGCTGATAAGACTTCAGTTATAAGTTCAACGTGCAATAAAAAATCTTGTACTGATATTACAATGATTACTCACATTTGAATCGTATAACAATTAGTGTTGCCCTCATATATTACATGTAATTGCGGTTGAAATCCGTTTGTTTTTTGCTTTTTTTTTTAAAAAAAAATGTATTTTATTTATGGTGTTGATTTTTTTGTTTGTAATCCTAACGTATTACGATAATTTTGTTTAGTAATATATGAGCGAATCTATAATTTCTAAATATTTCATTAAAATTTGCTTCAAACTGTTAAAAGAATTTTCAAAGAAAGAAAGTATATTAAGTTTACTTAAAAATACACTTTTCTTTCTTTTTATTGAGTAACGCATAACACATAAATTATAAACACGCATAATTATAAACACATAATTTTTCTAATATACTTTAAAACTGCTAAGAGAACCATTATTTTGTAAGATTAAATTTGAAAAGCACAAATTCTTTTTGTATTTATTGTCATTTTAAGAGTGATTTGCTCGCGATACTTTTTTGATTAAGTCTTTTGTCCAGACAACTTGAAAGGATATTCAGTGCAATCTAATCATTAAATATGTGTAACTAATTATAAAAATACATAAAAATAGTATAATTATTTTAAAATGCATAATTTCTTTAAAATATTGAATAACATTCTGTATGCTACTCATAAAGTTAATCAAAATTCATCTATAACTATATTTAAAATCTTTAAAAAAGGCAACAATGCCAATACTATAGCAGGAATTTCTTATAAAGAGCATTTAATGAAATGCTTATTTTTACAGAAAAATAATAAATGTTGAAAAATATAGGTACTATTTTTTAATTGCTCTTAGTTTAAAACTATTTAAAGGGGTAGCAAAATATATTACAGAAATAAAAATATGATAAACACAATTTATAAAGTAGATAAGAAGAGAGAGGAGAGAGAGTGATTTCAAACAAAATAGAAATGTGAAAAGTTATTCAATATGTAGTAAGATTGTTTAATTTTTAGAAATGGAACTTTGAATGTAATTTAGATATAAATTTGTCGTAGTCTCTCACTACCCCTATGGTTATTAACTTCCCTTTGCACATTATCTAAATTTGGGTATGTTGGATTCATAATTAATAACTACATAAATAATAAATCACTATTATTTATTATTCCTTATGATAGAAATACACAAATATTAATCAAACTTTAAGAACAACAAATTATAGTGGAGTGAGATCAGAATTCAATTATGAACGACGGAACACTAACTAATACCACGGGGAATAAAGCATACAATCAAACTACGCATTTAAATCTAATCTATAAAAATCACAGACCTGATATCTCTTTAAGACAGGAATCTTGAATACTTGTAGAATCAATAGAGCGGTTTCAATCCTGGATATCTTCAGTTACGTCCGAACCGAATTAATGAATCTTTTTCAATAATCTTCCTTCAGCTAACAAACTTCACTTAGTTAAACTAATCTCCTAGAATCACCTTCTTAATCAATCACGTAGTTAACTCCTCTATCAAAACACGTAGTCATCCTCATCTCTTCATTTCATTTCTCCCTTTTATATCTCTTTCGAACTCGCTAAACCCGAAACTATCTTATTTGCATAAGTCACACTTTTAGCTCTCAGCGGGGATTGGTTAAAATAAATATAATTTAAAAGATTTTGAGAGAAGGTTAGTGAAACGCGTAAGCACCCGTCACAACCCCACTCCGAGAAAAAAAGCGTGACTTATTGAAGGTCTAAACGACCTGCAAGAACTCGCTTAATTTACCTAACATCTGAAAAACACTGAACCTGCACAAAATTTTAACTACTCTAGAATGCCTAAAAATACTGAACTTGTAAAAAGTTAACTCACGAACTTTATAATGCCTGAAAATTCTGAACTTGTAGAAAGTTAACTCACGAACTTTATAATGCCTGAAAAATAAAGTCTGACGGGGCTTGACCTCTCCTTTGTTTTGATGAAAAAAACTGAGCTTCTAGCTCTGATTTATTCCGTATTACCGGAAAACTATCTGATAATTTCTTTTTAAGTGTCGCAAATGCAGTCGCTTTTTCATTTACACACTCGAACCCAATTACCTCAAACCAGTCTAGCGCTCTCCCAATTAAATGACCTTTTAAATATGCACATGATAGATTCGCCGGTATTTCATAGTAGGCTATATTGTCGTCAATATTATTGATAAACTCAGACACATTTTCTTTACCCGAAAAAAATAACTCCGGCAAAACTCTAAATCCTGCACCTGCTCTTAATTCCGGTATTTCGTTTGGGCGCCAGTGTCGTAGTCTGTCACTACCCCTATGGTTATTAACTTCCCTTTGCACATTATCTAAATTTGGGTATGTTGGATTCATAATTAATAACTACATAAATAATAAATCACTATTATTTATTATTCCTTATGATAGAAATACACAAATATTAATCAAACTTTAAGAACAACAAATTATAGTGGAGTGAGATCAGAATTCAATTATGAACGACGGAACACTAACTAATACCACGGGGAATAACGCATACAATCAAACTACGCATTTAAATCTAATCTATAAAAATCACAGACCTGATATCTCTTTAAGACAGGAATCTTGAATACTTGTAGAATCAATAGAGCGGTTTCAATCCTGGATATCTTCAGTTACGTCCGAACCGAATTAATGAATCTTTTTCAATAATCTTCCTTCAGCTAACAAACTTCACTTAGTTAAACTAATCTCCTAGAATCACCTTCTTAATCAATCACGTAGTTAACTCCTCTATCAAAACACGTAGTCATCCTCATCTCTTCATTTCATTTCTCCCTTTTATATCTCTTTCGAACTCGCTAAACCCGAAACTATCTTATTTGCATAAGTCACACTTTTAGCTCTCAGCGGGGATTGGTTAAAATAAATATAATTTAAAAGATTTTGAGAGAAGGTTAGTGAAACGCGTAAGCACCCGTCACAAATTTAGTTGAAAAATTGTAGACTTCTTTTGTGATATATTGTGGCGTTTGTCAAACAGTTCTGAGTTATCTTAGAAATTTCAAGTTATTTTGGAAATGTTTTATTGTTCTGTTTAGTCACAAAGTATTAAGATTTTTGAAAAAACAAACAAATATAGTAATAATATTAAACTAGAATGTGTAAAAAACATTTGTATTCAGTTAATGTTTTATTAAATTATATTTAGAAACTTTACAAATCAAGAGTATTATAATTTTTTCCCCAGTTTTTAAAAGAAAACCTTAGAATTTTTGAATGCTTACTTTTGGTTGAGACATTTTAATAATTTTGATTATAAGTAATCCGGAAGCTAAGCTACGTTTTGTTCTAGAAACTAAACTCTAATTTCTGTAAAGAAAGAGTAAAAGAATTAAACAAAATATGTGTGTATTAAATCGGAAATTTCATACTTCCATCACACACACACAGAAAATTTGAAAAAAAATTAAATGCAATTTTATGAGAGTTTGGGGGGAAAAAATTTAATGCTCTTTAGAAATTTTAGCTATATTTGGACTGGATATTAAAAATTGCAGAGGGTGGGGGTAATCATTTGATAATGCGTCTAATATGTCCGTGCGGTACTCAGCTCTACAGGCACGTATTAAAGAACACAGTCCACAAGCGCAGTTTATATTCCTTGTGCCAGTCATTCTTTAAATTTAGTAGGAAATTTAGCAGCAGAAAGTTGTAGCGATACAATTAAATGTTTTATGCTTGTACAGAAATTATTCAATTTTTTTCTGTGTCAACCCATCGCTGGCGAATTTTAAATAAAAATCTGGAAAGGAGTAAACATGCAATATCTGTAAAAAAAAGTTTCAGATACACGATAGTCAGCAAGAGCAGATGCCTTACGAGCTATAAGACTTGGTTATACACACATAAAAGAGGCCCTGGCTGAAATCCGTGATACAAATGAGGAGAAGAAGATCACAATACTGGAGGCAACTTCTCTTTTGAAACATGGTAGAATGGTCATTGGGGCACAAGATCTCTGATGAGGTCTTCATCCCCTATCTTGAATTTGAGGGAGCATTAAAAATTACACTTGCCATGTTTATTGGAAGGTGGGGAAAAGTATGAAAAGTTTAAAAGTTAAAAATTTAAAAATAAAATTAAAATTAAGAAAATACATTAGATTGCGACCTGAAAAAATAATAATTTAAAGAAAAATTGCTGGGGCTATTTTTGTTTGCGTTGAGGTGTTTGGTAAAAGAGTGGAATACTGAGTCGACCGCGGCTAACTCCGTTGCCGGAGGCTAGCGTACAGCCAACTTAATCATTGGGTACTTTTGAAACACATGGGAAAGTATGAAACTTCCCTAATGACCGTGATTTGGGATACCATACTCCAGAGGGTGAGTGCTACTAGCAAAGCATTACAATCAGTTGTGTGTGAGCTATTAAAAGGATCTAATCTACTGAAATCTTTAGAAAATTATATACAAAATCTCAGGAATGAATTTGGAAAAGTAGAACAAGAAGATACTGCTTTACAGGGCTCTCATTTGAAAAGGAAGTTGGACAAGCTTGCAGGCAGCGAAAGAGAAAAATTATTTTCTGTGAAACTAAAGAAGATCATGAATTTGAAAATAGGGAACATTTCTTGTTCAACTCATTCTATGGCATATGCGATAGGACAAGTGCAGAACTATCCCGAAGAGCTGGAATATATGAAACTGTTATAGAACCTTTTTTTTTTTTTTTTTTTTTTTTTTTTTTGACGAGAGATTTTCTGAAATTAAGAAGACAACTGTTCAAAAATTAAAGGATATTTACAAAGACGATATTGAATCGCTTAATTTTGACGTTGAATTGGATCAGTTTTTGCTATTTTTAAAAGAAAACAAAGATACTACGAACACTCCAATAGAAATTTATCGAGTTGCAAAAGAAATTGTCTCGACTTTCCCTAATATCGAGATACTTTTAAAAATATTTTTAACTATACCGATATCAAATACATCAAGTGAGAGATCTTTTTCGGTTTTAAAGCGCGTTAAAAATTAATTAAGAAGTAGTATGGGAGGAGACAAACTGAACAGCATGGCCATTTTATACATAGAACAAGATGTTTTGGACCAAATAGATACTGCAAAAATAATCGATGAATTTGCCCAAGAAAAATCAAGACGTAAAGTTATACAGCAAAATTTTAAGCTTTTAAGTAAGGTTTTTTTTTAAAATTCTTTAAAATAAAGTTAAAAGTTTTTTTTGAGCCGTTAATTTTTTTTAGCTATACATTTTACTTTGAGAATTTAAGGTCAGCGAATTTTTTCGACTCTTCAGCCCAGGGGGCCCCAAACCTTTTACCGCCAGGGGCCTCCAACTAGCTTAATCCGCCTCTGAGTCGATCCCACCTCCCTATGCAAATTTATATTATACTTATACATATTAAAGCGGATTATTATCTATGAATTACAATATTTAAAATTTAAATAATTTTTTTAAAAAAAAATTGCCATCGGTTATCAATAAATCTCTGAAATACACAACACTTTAAAATTTCCAAGGACTCCACACAAGGGTTCCATCTGGACTCTGTAGGAAATCTCTGTAGTATAGTGTCATTCTTATCTGATATTAAGTTACAAGGGCGTAGCTATCGCCGTATGTAATGTATCAATGATACAAAGTACAGGGGCCCTAATATGTGTCCCCTAACAGGGTTTTCGCATTTAAAAAAGGGCATCAAAAGAATTTTGATACAAGGCCTACTCAGGACTAGATACGTCAGTGCTAACAAATATATTTATAGCTATACAATAATCTTTCATTTTTGCTCAATGACTCGTTTATATATAAAAAAATGTAAATAACCTACACACATACTATGTATTTAAAGTATGTACATGCACTGTGTACATACATGCTAAACAGATACATTCACAAGGATTTTAACATAAGAAGTCACTTAAAAAGTAACTCTTCAAGATTTCCAACATTTTTTTTCATTCTTTTTAATACTATTTTTTTTTTTTTTTTTTTTAGCAAACTTATGGCTAATAATAGGAAACATTTTAAATAGATTATTTTTTAAAGTGCATTTTCTTGAAGAATTTTTTTCCTTTAATTATGGATATCATAAAATAGGATTTTAAAAAACTTCATCGTGATATATATATATATATATATATATATATTATATATATATATATTCAACACTATTCAATCACTTTTCTAAAAATTTTACTAACGAAACTATTGATTGTTATTCGTGCAGATGAATTTTTTTTAATTAAATATGTTTCGAAAACTAAGCCGGAAACAGATGTTTCAAACCTATTTCAATAGCTTAAAATTCGTAATCTAATTCACGTTTTCCATCAATGTTTTCTGCGCAATAAGATTATTTATATAATTTAGGCATCCATTACCATTAGCATATGCTGAAAATCGATATGCAAATATAAAACCCTTGAAAAGCCTTCTTAATTTAAATTAAAAATTATTCCATAGTCCTTGATACAAGCCCATTTGAATAGATTGCATTCTTTCTCCACTCTATAGTAAACAATATAAAAGAAAGTGTACGTTAAAAAATTCTTCCGGTATAATTTGAATATTAAATGGACCAATGGACATCAAGGCTCTCTCCACAAGGCTGTTCGACAAATTAAACATTTACTTCCCGAGGCACTCTGTGAAGTTTTGTAATTTAATGTGTAAATTAATACACGCCTCCCTAACACGATTTTTATCAAAAGGTTAATAAATGATTCGATCCATTTTGCGTCACATCTTTCAGATAACGTCTTAATCAAGACGTTCTTCCTCGTTCCATCGCCCCCCGGAGTCCCTCTCGGCACACCTCTGCAGATAGAAGAGGTTAGATGGCTATCAAATCAACTCCGGCTTCTCAATTAGAGTTAGTATTTGCCACCCAAGCCGTTGATCGAAAGTTGATCAAAATCCAATATCGACGCTCATAAAAAGTCACGATTTCATCTTCCGGTGTTTTAGAGAGGAAGGGTTGTTGCAATGGGCCTAAACAGCGCACCAGTGGGCATCATCGAATTTCTCTTAGGGTCTCGGGAGGAAATATGATATATGTAAGAAATTTTTATTGATTTTTGTTTTCTGAGAATAGGCTGGAAATGTGGGCCATGAGAAGCATGGAGATAATTAAAATTTTGAGAAGGGAATTATAAGTAATTTTCTCTTGTTCATATTCTTGTTTGTTATTGTTTTATAATATATTTTCCTTTTTTTTTTCTTCTGTTATCTTTTGAGGAGTTTCCATTAAAAGTCTGTTTGTATTTAATTTGAAGATTTTGGTTGATAACGGACGTACCATTTGTTTTGTATCTTCCTTCTTTTGTCTGCGTGATTTGGATAACAGTGTGCAGTGAATTATGTATGTACATTTTGAAAACTTCTTCATGTATATGCAATGAGAAATTAAATGCTTTATTAAACTGTGTTTCCATATGTAATTTAATTATTTATTTTATTTGGAAGTACTTTCTCAAAAGTTCGTAAATAATTGACGTATTTTCTAAGCGCGACTTTTTTTATGCGGTCTCTTTTCATCACATAAAAAAAAAATTTTGTCGTATGTCGCCAAAGTTGCTATAGGTAAGTATTTATGAAATTGTCGAAAATTATTTTTGTAAGGTTTCTTTTTATGCGATCCCTATCTACCGCACAAAAATATGTTCACTGTAATTCACCAAATTGAAGAAAAAACAAAGTAAAAAAAAATTATGCTATGAAAAATATAATTTAAAATTTTTTTAAATGAAACACTTATTTCATTTTCAAAAAATTAAGAAAATGCAGATGAATTCAAGCTAATTTTAGTGGCTGATTGCTTCTATCGAGTCGTAGGTTCGAGTCCAGGGGCCTCTAAGACCCGCTGAGTTGGAATTTTGCAACAAATGACGTGTTGAGGCAGCAGTAATCGAATGATCGTGAACTATCATCTAGCGTTTTTTCCTTCGAGCCCTTGAATACCTGGCTGGCTGCCGTAACCCAGTGATCAAGGTCATGTGGTCAAGGCTGGCGTGTCATGAGCTCAAGACAAGTGACGCTAAATACCCTCCATGAGGAGCCAATGCACGTTAAATTCATCGGGCCTCAAATATCCTCGCGTTGATGTGGTGAGGAAGTTAGGGTGCCAACTAAGGTGTCGTCTTCGTCACTTGACCGTGGTTCAAAATTACGAGGTCCGTCGCCAAAAGCCTTCGAGTCGCAGAATGGAGCGACATTTATTTCCACTCACTCACTCACCCTGATATCCCTAATACTGAGAGACGGATGCGCGTTAAGTTTTTCGACATTAAAAATTCTCACGTTGGTGTGGTCTCTCGCATGGTGTGGAAGTTTGGAGAGTCAAAGGTCATTCTTCTCACTTACTGACGAGATCGTTGTCACAATAGCTCTCACGTTGTTTCAAAGTTTAACCACTAAATCACCGCTCGTCCGATATAGTGACGCTGACTGCGGTATCGTAGGGACAGGTTCGAATCCCGGAGAAGACATGGATGTTTGTGTCGTGATCCTTCCTTCTTTCCTTAGTGTTGTAGGCCCCCGTGTTATACATTGTGTGGTGCACGGGGCTTATAAATGTTTTCAATAAAAAAACACTAAACCAAGATAATTTTAGTTGTTTATGCAACATGAAGTACAAATTTAAACCAGAAGCCTATTATTTATTTTTACAAGAACATCGTTATATAAGAAATTGTTTTATCGTCGTTGCATATCTGAAAGTCATTTTCCACACCGTGGCAGATTTACTTATCAGACACGCAATATTAAGGGTATCAAAACTTGAAAGAAGCAACTACAGAAACGAGTTCGTGGCAACGACTACTTTACTTCAAAGAAAATTTCCTTTGCTCTCTCTTCTCCCCCTCCCCCCTCATTTTAGTTTCTATACCAAGTATGATTATGTAATGTCTCAAAAGAAAAGAGAATGAAAATCAACAACCTCTTCAAAAATTTTAACACGATTAAATTTAGTACCACACTAAAGAAATTTAAACTTAGCTTTTTGATTATATGAATAGGATCGAAATTGATAACTGCTTTTGAAAAAGAAAGCATCTCCTTTACATTATTTAACCTGTCGTTTTCAGTTTTGTATTAATATATAATAATTAGTTTCTTAGATCTTATTCACTGTGTATCAAATCCGTCACTTTCTAAAGGGCTATTCTGAAAGCATCTAGTTTCAAAACTCATTTACTTCAATGGAGAGGTCCACTTTTTCATTAGTGTTATAATAAAGTTCTTGTGAGCAAATTAATTTAATTAACAATTAATGCTAATCAGTTCAAATAATACACGAATCATATTTATATTCATATCAACATTTGCATTCGACGGATAAAACATTTGTCTCCCAGCAGACAGGAAAAGAAAAAGAATTAAAAAAAACTAAACTCACATGAGAGAAAAGACCGATTCATCAAAAAGTGCTTAACTCTAAAAATTTTCAAACGCACTTTTGTACCAACTGATGTGTGACAAAATAATAAAGTGAGCGCAACCAATAAGAAATCCCCCTCCCCCTTAAAAAATAGAGAAGAGAGAAAACTATTTTTTCTATCTTTTGATTTCAAATAGAAAGATTTTAAAAGAAAATCGTGCTCATTGAACTCAATCCACTTAAATTAACTCATTACGGGGTACGAGAGCAAATTAATCTTCAGAAACTTATAATTGACAAAGGGCTGTATTGTATTCCAACAAAAGTACAACTCGGAGGCAAAGAGTAATAGTTTTTCTTCTGGAAGAACAAGAAATCGAAAGAAATAAAAAAAAATAGAAAGAAATTATTCGCTTTCTTGGGTTACAACTTCCTCTCCAATGAACAATGAGCGAATTCTGGAGCATAGGGGGTCCAAAGGTCAAGCTCCGTGAGTAGTTCCACTTAAAAAAGAAGAGTTAAGTCACCCCTGGGGGCATGTGGAGCATGGAAGAAAAGGGTGCTGCTGCCACTCGGTGAAAAGATGAACACGATAGATTGTCAAAAGGGTTAGGATTCTTAAAGACAGGTCGATACTCTCTCTACACAAATGAGATTTCATGTACTGGTTGCTAAGCAATTGTTTCCTCACGCTTCAAATTTAACTTTTTTTAGATGTTGTGGATGCGTTTATTTCAAACCTATTCAACTGAATTGTTATATGATTTATATTTCAAATGAATGAATCCGCTTAATTATAGCTGTGTGGTTTTTGAATATTCTACCTGCCCACAGTAAAAATCTAAAGAATTGAAGGGACTGGCCACTTTATAAGAATGAACAAACAACGTGTTAATCACAGAAATCTTTTTGACCAAGCCCAATGGAACAAGAATTAGGGCTCGACCAAAACTCACATGGGTTGACTGCCTAGAAAGGTAT
The DNA here is from genome assembly GCA_019973975.1 of Trichonephila clavata. Classification (NCBI taxonomy): domain Eukaryota; kingdom Metazoa; phylum Arthropoda; class Arachnida; order Araneae; family Nephilidae; genus Trichonephila; species Trichonephila clavata. The sequence continues at coordinate 121,052 of BMAO01039063.1, read as the reverse complement.
TTCGTTACCCTAAAAGTTACTAATTGGAAGACTATAGCCAAAAAAGAGAGGCCTGGAAAAAAATCATTGCGAAGGCCAAGGCCCACCCGGAGCTGTCGCGGGACTGAAGAAGTGCCCGCAAGAACGTAGTAGTTAGGGTCACGAACAAGTAGTCGGCAGGTCACGGTTTCGAGTTCTGGAGCCATTGAAGACCTGAGGTGTAAAGGGACTGATGCATGGTAAGTATGTCGAGGTTCAAAGTCTCGCGCTGGCTTAGGGTGGGAGTTTGGAGTGGTCAAGGTATCGGATGGTGGCTGGCTTGTCTCGAGTTCGAGCCCAGTACCACTAAAACCCCACCATGTAGGGGAGTGATGCACGTCAAATCTGTCCAGAGCTCAAACGTCCTCCCGTTGGTGTGGTGTGGTAGTTAGGAGAAGGGGTGCTGGCTCAGGTGTCGTCCTCTTTACTTGACCATGGTTCAAAATTACTAGGTTCATCACCAAAAGCCCTCGTGTAGCTGAATAGTGTGACGTTAGTATTCACTCACTCACGTGGTAGTTTAGAAAGATGGATGCCAGCTCAGGAATCCTCCTCGTCACTTTACCAATTTTCAAAATTACGAGGTCCGTCGCCAATAGCCCTTGTGTTGCTTTATACTGCGACGTTAATAAAACACTAACTCATTCTTTGTGTCCCGAATTAGGAATTTTGAAATTGTCATCAGAAATTAAATTTAATGATACAAAATTAGATTTATGCGAAGAATGAAAAATGCAGACATTTGGAAAAGACTAAGAAATTTTCTGGAAACAGAAAATAAAGCATCTAAAATCCAATTTAGCAACCCTATGCATGCAGCACGCTTATGAAAGTATCATAATGAAAAATTGCTGGTGTTAGCTCACCATCTGAGATTAGTCATTGCTTCCACCCCGCCGAGCTATTTAATCCATGTATTCTGCTATATCAAATAATTTCTTTAATGAATTTAAAAACTCTGTCTGCTTCTGGCAAAGAATTATTCATAACAGCTAAATTGAAGCATTTGTTATTTCTGCGTCATGATTTTATTCTGTTTTATCGTTTTAATATATCCCGATGGGCTCGTGCACATTTTTCAAAATTTATGCAACCTAATAGGAACAGAAATAAGCTGTACCCTTTAGTTTATAATCTCATAGTCTTATAATATTTCCAGTAAGGCTATCATTATAAGCGAATTTGATGCGCGTTTGGTGCAATTTCGGATTTCAAAATCCAACTTAAATAAATTCAGTGTGGTACACATGAGCATGTAGTTTATTTGGAATTAGAGTTTTTAGGTTGAGTAGGTGAGGATGTTTGGTGGAAAGAGGCGATACTAATATCAATAATTATAATAGGGCGTGTTTATAAGGAAAGTGATTCGAATCTTTGCACATGCGAACAATTTTCGATGTATTTTCGTGGAACAAACGCGATAGTGAAGGTATATGTACCATGCACATGTGTGAGCACACATTTGCGATAACTGCATTCGTAAGGACGTGGCATTCATTTACAAATGGCTGGAGGGGATGCAATTGCTTCCAAAACGGATCAGCAATGTGTAATAATGTTTTTAACACTGGAAAGATGTAAGCCGGAATGGGCCTGAGTTTCAACAGATATACTACAGGGATGCTACAGAGGGCACTACAGGGATGGCGGTGATAACTTTGAGCAGCGCATAGTGGTAGATAAAACCTGGTGTCACCTCTTCCAGTTGGAAGTTTGTCAGCTTGCAATGAAAACATCCCGACTCACATTGACCCTAAAAATTCATAGCTCAGCAGTCAGTCGGAAAGGGGATGTTGACGGCCTAATGGGTCAACGATTTTACTCCGACGATGCCGCCTGGTTCCATGATCAACCGAAATCGTTCTTTGCGGACGGAATTCGTAACCGTCCTAAGCAATGAGACACCTACCTAAACGCCATGGGTAATTTCTTTTAACAAACTTCGTATGCATTTCTCTCATTAAATATTGTTGTTTCCATCTCTGTATCGGTCTCAATTCTGACCCAACACATCACATGGATACACACCTCGAATCACTTTCCTTTGAACATACCCTTATATATATAAACTTTAAGATCTTTAAATAACAAATTTAAAGGTCTGAATTAAATGCATCGTTTGGGAAAGTGGGCTGTAATCACTTTAAGCAGCTTTCCTTTCACGTAGTGTTAAAAATGACAAAGAATAAGGAATATTTTTCAATATCAACTGGTTGTGCAGTCATTAAAATGTGTTTGTATTTCTTGTATTGTTAGAGGCCATTTCTTAAAAAGATCAATTATATTAGTTGAACTTGGTGTAATTTGAAAAGCGCTCAAAGCAATAAAAAAAATGTGCTCATTTGGATCCGTTTGCAAATATCCGTTGCAAATTTTGCAAAATATCTCATTGTTATCTCATAATTAGTTATATAATTTTTAATTTGAGTGTAAAGTTTCAATACTGAAAATTTTTTTTTTTCAAAATTGTTCTTCCAATTTAAAGTAAAAACTTTTAATATTATCTAATATAAATCACACACACACAGCACAAGAGCTCAGATTGCTGAAATGCTACAATTTAACTAGGTCAAAAATTGTAGTTGCAAGAAAAGTAGAAGGAATTGCTAGTATTTTTCCCGATAAAAAAATTATAAAATTTTTTTAAACGAGTTTTTTTTTAAGTTCATCCCCTTTCCATGGTTTAATCGGGTAATATTCTACCTCGAAGTCTTGATGCCTGTTTTTCTACTAATTGAAAGATTTTTACAACTTATAATGGTTCGTTCAATATAGATTGCAGGAATATTTATTTTTGGTAACTTTCTAGTAGAGATTTTTGAATCTACATCCTGCAGAAGGAACAAACAATATAGCATACCGAAATCAGAGTAGAAATTCCGGAATTGAAAATCTTAGCGAAACAGAAACAAGAAGTCATCGAGATTAAGAAAATGGAATGACAGTGGGAAGGGCTTATTCTTCACTGTGGGCATTAGTTTAAAAATTCTTAAGTATTCACAACTTGTAGCTATTGTTTAAAAAGTGAATTTTCTTTAAAAAAAACATTGTTCTACAATTTATTTATCAGGTGTTTAATGCAGTCAAGCCAGTTTGTAAAGCATATTGGGAAATATATTTATTCTCGAATTAGAGTTTTCAAATGCCATTTATTGTTTCTGTACTAGAGAGTACTGCACTTTTTTAAACGGGATGTCCACGGTAGCCTAGTGGTTAGAGTCATAGATTCATAGCTGACGAGGGTTGATGCATGTTAAATCTGCTGTGGTTCTAAGTCCCCTCGTAGGTGTGGTGTGGAAGTTCGGAGAGGGGGTGACAGCTAAGGTGTTGTCCTTGTACCTTGACCATGATTCAAAATTACTAAGTCCGCTGCCAATAGCTCTCGTGGAGCTTTATTGAGCGATGTTAATAGAAACTCATACTCAACTTAAACGAGTTCTTATAAGCTTTATTCACACCTCTAATTTGGTGACTACGGCAGCCGTAATCGTATACTCGTGGCCGAAACTGTTTCTGGCGAGTCATAGGTCTAGTGCTGGTGCTACTATAGACTCTCAGTTTAGACAGAGTGATGAACATTAAAAATGTTGCGGCTCAAAGTCACAGTCGACAATTGCTTTGTGTTCCTTCGAAATATGACGTTAATAAAATAATAAATCCAACGAGCTGCCAACGTTCATTTCTGGATTTGATAAAAAAGATAATAACGAAAGATAAAGAAGAAACGCGTCATGATCGGCGTTAAAAGATAGTAATAAACTTGTTCATAAACAGAGTAAGTTTTGTACCTAATAATTTAATTTGTACTTTTTTTATTAACTTAAATGTTGAATGTTCAGTTTTGTATCTGTATCTGTATTCAGTGGCGCAAACAAGGGGGGGGGGGTCCTAGGGGTCTGGACACCCTCCACTGTCCTAGTTTTTTTCGATTGATGATAATCCTATATATATATATATAACGTAAAATTCAATTAAGTACTTGGAATTAATTATTTATTTTATTAATTACTGCTAATTATTAATTTATCAATTTATTTTTTACTGTTTTTTGTTAACAAAATCGACAAAATCTGAAGAATCGGTTGGTGTAGTCTTGAGGTAGGATACGAGTTGGGAACTTTCGACTATGGAACCTCCCCCCCCCCCCGAAAATTTTTTGTGCGCGCTACTGTCTGTATTCATATGTATTCCATAACCTTTGAGTTGTTATGCAAATTCATTAGTGTTTTTAGACCGTATTTATTTTTAATTTCTTATTGACTATCAGATGCTTAATGGATTAAATATAAATAATCTATAGTGACTTAATCACGAACAATTAATGATTTACTAACTAAGCAAGCTGAATATGCCATTAAATACCAAGCATAGCTGTTAATAAAAAAACGAGTATAAATTATTAAATTTTTTTCAGATCAATTTTTGCTCAAAAATGGTTAAGACACAAGCGAACTTCTTAAAAAGAAATATTAGCTTAATTTTTTTATTTGAAATTAAATTCATAAAATCACAAAAATTAAGCAATTTTACCCCTTTTATAAAGTTAAAAAAATATATTCAAAAGCAAGCCTGCTTCAGATTACATGCAAAATGACATATTAATAAAAAAACAGTTTATTTATTTTATGTAAAGTGATGCGGATATATTCATTTTGAAAATTCAAAGATTAAACTGATGTATACTGAGCAGAGGCGGCTCTAGGGCCGGACAAACCGGACCCCTGCTCGGTAAATTTTAAGGGCGGCATTTGAATCGAATTTGCAAAAAAGAAGAAAAAAATTGTTACAACGAATTTAATGAATTTTCTGAAATATTATTAGTATGAATTTGGTAATTCATTTAACGTATCTTATTTTTTTAAAATTTTGTATGTATATTTAATGACAGTTTTCTTTTATGTTGAAACTTGAAGAGTTCGAGGCGGGAGTGTATGTTAAAGCATTAAATTTAATATATTTACACATCTTTCACTAGTAACTTTCTCCCCATCCCGGAGTGAGATCATAACTGTGAAATTCCTTTCTCCCTTCCGATGTCCGGTGTCAACTATCCAAAAGGAGACAAGGGTAATAAGAGGTTTTGTTAGATAGCCATAGGAGACGTTTTATTTTAGCCTTGAGTGCAGTTCCTATAAGTTAAAACATACACTTGTAATACCCACCATCAGTAGACTCTTTTTCGAAGAAATTGACCAGATTAAAGAAACGATCCCTTCCCTTACATTTCACTTGTTTGAAATAATAACAAGTAATTATGTCCTTAATTTCAAATTATTTTGAATTTTTTAAGACTTAAAATAGTGAATATATATATATTTAGAGAGGGGGGGGGGCATTTCCCATTTTTGTCCGGGGCGGCAAAACTGCTAGAGCCGGCCCTGTACTGAGTCTCAAAGTTGAAATGATTGACAATCAGCCATGGTCACGTGACCTGTGTAGTCGAGCTGTGGGTTCTAGTCCTGGTGTTACAAAAGGTCCACCATGTTAATTCTATCCAGACTTAAAGTCCTCAGGTTGATCTAATATGGATGTTTGGAAAGTGGGGTACCAATTCAAGTATCGATTTCGTCACTTGACCAGTTTTCAAAATTACGAGATTTCTCAGCAATAGATCTAGAGTTGTTTTAAAGTGTGACTTTAATAAAAAATTATAATTAAACCTGAATTACAAAAAAGTTACACGCTTTCTGTGATTTATTGTCTTTTATATCGCATACGACATCCATAAAACACTGTACTCGAACGAAATTTTTAAATATTCCTTACATGTTTAAGAGATCATAAAGTTGTTTATTAAAATATTTTTATATTAAATTCGTATGCGGATCTTAGTTTATTTCTTTTAAATATTTAGAAACCAATATCTTATGGTTTGAGGTTTTTAAACAGAAAACTATGCAAGATTTCTATATCTTTCTTTTTAATTAAAAAAAAGGAAAGAAAACCAACTCAAAACCAACTGCATAATTTTGCATAAAGTATACTTTAAAAAATTTTCAAAAATTCAAATAACTCTCAGGGAAGTAAAGGTGCGGTTAATTACATGGAAAATGTAGGCAACCGTGAATATGCTTACACCGAAAAAAACTTCTTTTGGCTTAGGACAAGACAAAAAAAGGGGAAGAAGAACTTTTCGAAGTTGAACCGGAAAGATTCGAAAGGCAACATTGATTAATGCTTCCTAATACCAACGGAAGTCTGTTGGTAAGCTACTTAAGGCTACTTGTTAAGGAGAGAAGAAATTGGGTTTTAAGGGTTAGAGGATTCTTGAATTACGAAAAAGGAGGGTAGAATTGTTGCTGTCAAGATGATTTATCGGAAACACTGAAAAAAAGGGGTGGGGGAGTTTCCTGTTTTCATAAACTCTTCTGAAAAATTTATAAATGAGAAACTCCCCCCCCCCCCCCGAGTTATCCTGCACTTCTAAGATAAAGGGGAAGGAAGGAAAAAAATAATTGAGTTTCGAATATGTTGAACCGGAAGACGCATGACTTGCATCATTTGATATTCTGTACCTTCCACTGTTTGTACTTTCGTAAAAGAATCGATCATGTTGCTATAGGCCCGAAACTGATTTTTAGATTTATTCCCCATAATGTAAATTTATTTATCTATTGGTTTCCTGAGATTGGCTTTATTTTTAAATGACGAACTTAAAGTTTTTTTAAAATTATTAACAAGAGTAATATATAACTTTTTTGTTCAATTTTTGTGTCTGACATAATTTTTTTTTATTAAGTTATTGTACTATTTTAATTGTTGGTATTGGTTTTTTTTTATGCTTATTTCAAATCTATCTCTAGTTCTTAATCCCGCAAGTATTTCTTACAGTACACCTGTTCCTAAACAAGAGATTATACATTATCTACAAAATAACACACTATAGAAAAACATAAGTCGTAGAATAACACAAAACTGTACAAAAACAGTCCATTTAACATCGCTTTTGAAAATTACGTTGCATGTTCAAACATCAGTATTTAATGGGGCATCCGTTTGCTTTAATTACGGCTCTACTCTTTTTGGGTATGGAATACCCTAATTTCTCAAAAGGTTCTTTCATGAAATGATTGAAAGAAATATTAAAACTGCAATTTACTTGTTTTTTGTTTGTTTTTTTGAAGATTTTTTTCTTTCAAACATGATAATCCAAGTTATGCTGTAAGTTTTCTATCGGACTAAGATCCGAAGGCTATTCTGGTCAGTTCCTACTACAGTAGAGCGTCCTTTATCCGAATCAATTGGGACCGGACACCGTTCGGATACGCGATTGTTCGGATAACCGAAGACCGAATGTGATCCCTGCAGTATATGAAACTGGACACTATACGAATATTGAAAATTATCACATGCGGGAAACGTGCTTGAAGAAAAAGCCAAATAGGTGCAAAATGTCGCAATTTTGCCTTGATTGTAGATTTTTCGCTGTACCATTGTACACCTTCGTTTTTTCGTTCCGATGTCTCTTGTTCTCTTCAGCAACAGTAGAGTAGGACAGCACTCTGATTGTTGTTCGTACCAATCCATAGCTATCTCTAACGCAGAAACGCGTCAGCATTTGATGGATTCTTGCTACTTTCACTGTTGTTGTCCTTGTCTTCATCCGGAGGTCGCAGTAGCCAAGTGGTCTAGGCATCGGATCGAGGCTAGCGTGTCATGAGTTTGACCCCAGTACCACTGAAGACCCGCCGTGTAGGGGAACGATGCACGTTAAATCTGTCGAGAGCTCAAACGTCCTCCCGTTGGTGTGGTGTGGTAGTTAGGAGAGGGGGGTGCCATCTCAGGTGTCGTCCGCGTCACTTGACCATGATTCAAAATTACGTGGACCGTTGCCAAAAGCACTCATGTAGCTGAACAGTGGGACGTTAATATTCACTCACTCACTCGTCTTCATCCGTTTCATCGTCAACAGGGTCCGATTCGTCTTGCACGGAAGTCACTACATCGTCATTATTTAGCATTTGAAATCCACAGTCTTCTGCATCTCATGCCATCCAGGTTTCTACATCAACAAAACTCAACAAAAGAGCACGTATACACCCTCTCACTTGAAAAGAAACTGACCTAATATTCAGCGTAGATGTTTACCAATTCACACAACTGAATTTCCTCAAATATCATTCACCTTGGGTTTGTCCCGTTACTTTTGGCCTCACAGGATACAAATGTTAAGCATTGCACTGGTCGAAAACGTATCCGGACTTTGATTCGGATATTTGACGCTCCGGATGATAAACGTTCGGATAAACGATGTCCTACTGTATTCACAGTATTGTCTACAAACCATTTCTGGACTGCATTTGCACGGTGAAATGGAACATTATTATCCAGAAAAATCCATCACTGATTTCTCCCTGTTGGTAGCAATTTATTTTGTATTATTCTGTAGCATTTTGAAGATTGCCCTGTTTTTCTCTGTTCCTGTTACCGTGTGAAGTCTTCTAACAAAAAATAGAAGATATGCCGTCTCATATCATTACTTCCTTCATTTGCTTTATAGTGGACTTAAGGTATCCGACTACCCTAAAATTGTGAATTGTGCCAAAAATTGGGAAATTTTTTATGATTTTATTTTATGGGTCATCTTATTAATTTACCAAAAATACCAAGTTTAACATTTTCTGTTTACTAGAACAAAAACTACAAGTGTTTTAGCAAAAGCAGATGTCATTACTTTAAGCAAGATGTCATACTTTAAAACGCGTTTTACACGAAATGTGTTTTTTTTTTATTACTCAAACGGGAATTGCTAAAAAAAATTTCAAAAATAATTAACCTGAAATGTTTTGTGTAAGTTTTCTGTATAATAGTAGAAGTGTTTTAACCTTCAGATTTATCAATCACTGTTTTATTACAAAATTTACAGTCCCTTATGTGAATATAATCACTGTTTTTTTAAGCAATTTCATGTAATAACTGAGATAAAGTGCTGTAGTTTTTGTAAAAATTAAAATACCTCTTATCCTAAAGGTCATTTTAAAAATGTATAACATAGCAACACATCAGAGAATTGAAAAATTGAGAATTTGTTCATAAACCTTTGGTACAGAATGGTCCACGTTTGTTATTTTTTGTAGATTTTTACCTATTTTTTCACATATTAGTAATAATATAATTTCTTTTTCTCTTCTTGATTTTAGAATATTTTTCTTAAAATGTCTAAACAAATATAAAAACAACAAAAAAATCTCCATTTATTTTTTTAAAAAAAGTTGTAACTAGTCGGATGCCTTAAGATACTGAGAGCTGAAATCTTTATGAGTGTGTTGTCTTGGCACTATTTTTGTTACCTGAAATGCAAAACTAACTTGCATCGCCAAATATTATCTTTTCTATGTCTTTAGCAGTCCATAATGAATGATCCTTTGTACAAGCCAATTAGTAAGTAATGGCGAGCTTTGAAACCTTGTAATTTAATTTCGAGCAGTCTTCCTCTCACAATTCATGGGCATATAAATCGAATGGATGACAAAATACATTATTTCAAAATTTGTGGAGAAGTAAGCCTTGTTTTTCTCAGGATGGTCCAGATCTCTTCCTGTTCATAATAGAATTTTTTTCAAAATATTTTTTCCACATTCTCATGATAATAGAAAGACCCCACATGGTACTTCAACAACAATTTGGCACATAGAATAACATTCTTCCTTTAGAAGTTATATTTTGTATCTCATTTATTATATCTCTTTAATTTACCTATAACTTCAATATTATCCACTCACACATTTCAAATTGCACCACAGAATTGTTTCAAAAATGCACTAAAACATCCTGCTTTCCACCCTTTGTCGCAAATACTCTCTAAGTAGTTGGAATAATGGAGTATTTCATTTGAAAAGGCCCACTTAGTGCCACTTAGTGCCCATGTTGCTGTATTTACACTATTTTTCTAAAATATCGATGCAACAATTTAATTTAAATAAAATCTACAAACTGATTTCAAATCAGCATGAAAAAATCCACTAGAATCAATAAAAATAGTTAAAAGGTGCTATAATTATACAAAACGAATCCTTAACTCAAAAATTAGGCAAAAAAAAAAAAAAATGAGTGTTCAGAACTTTTTGCCATCACTGTTTTTTATATATTAATTACTCTTTACGATATTTACTTTTCCTAGAACAAAAATCATTGAAGACCGGCCTAGTAGACGATAGGACCAATACACATTAAATCCGTCGAGGTTCTAAATCCTCACTTTGGCATGTTGCATAAATATGAAGAGAAGGGTACCATCTCAGCTGTCGTTCTTGTCATCCGACTGACATTCAATATTACGTAGTAACGAACTCCAAAATAAATCCATTGATTGTAGGTTAAAGGGGTAAAAATTGTACATTAATTGATGGATTAACAGGACATGTTTCAAAACTACACGATAGCAATTGACGCCAAACCTGGTTTTTCTGAAATACGAGAAGTGACGATAACGTCATCTGAGTACCACACTAATGGAAGAGTTTGAATTTGTATAAGATTTGAAGCCCATGCACAAACATGCATTGGTGCCTCTAGTAAATAAACAGTGAATAAATTAGCAAATATCGATTACTATTTCTGTTTCAAGAAACGTTCGAATGACTAGACGTTTGGACTTGCGTTACTAAAAATCATGCTTGTCTCATGAAAAAGTTTACATTTCGAAATTTTAAAGCATTTTTTAAATTATTCTATCGGCAACAATTTACTTATATTAGCATTAATGAATAGTCTATTTTATAGTTTTAGACTTAATTCTAAATGAGGAAGAGCCTTATAAAAAAATACGTGTTGAAGTAAATGGCATTTAAACTAAGAAATGCTGATTCCCAAATTAGTTGAAAAAAGAAGTAATAATTCATTATAATAAAAAAAATCCTTAGTAGAAAAAATCATTGATAGATATTATTACTAGAACAATATCTCCTAAATATGTGTTCCCAAACTTTTTTTTAATGTGACGTAAAAAATTACATAGACGTAAAAAATTACATTACTGGACGTAGAAACTTTATATCGCATTTCAACTGACATGCCAATATTAAAAGTCTCATAAATAACAAATACCACCTAACATGTTCTCAAGTAAAAACCTAATTGTTTTTTCCCCCTTTTAATATGACCTTAAATAATTACAAAAAAAATGCATTTCATCTTTATCACAGAAAATAAAAGTTTCCATTTTTATAAAATATTAATCCGATCAAAAATAATTTACCTTTTCGGACATAACTTTGCTTCTCTAAAATTTATACTAATTTTAAATTCTCGAGATTCTTTGGTGTGTTATTTAATATTTACAATCTAAGATAGATGGCAGCACAAATTTTATTACTTTCATCTTCAAACTCAGTAAAATTTTGTCTTGTGCTGCCATCTATGAAAATCAACTATATACATCAAGAACGAAAGGAATTTGATTTTTATTTAAAAGGAATTAATTCTTTTTGTTTTTATAAAAAGCACCGTGTTTCCTGGTAATTTCTATTTAAGGCATTCCCAGTTATGCGTACATATAGTTTAGATTTAACACAGAAGATTCAGTTATTTTATCCGAAACTGCAAATTGATCTAATGACACTTAAATTCGTTTGATTCCTTGTGGTAAGGTATTTTCTAACCTCTAAGCGAATTTAGATTTTATTATAAAGACTTCAAATTTTAATTTACTGAAATATTTTTAAATTTGTTTTAATTATATGTATATGTATACATTTTAAATTTAATGAATTCAGTAGTCCCCTCCCCTTTTAATTAATTGATTATTTATTATACTTGCAATTGCTAATTAGTACTAAAAATAAATTTTGCGTCATTTTTGTTCTGAAATTATATTAAGTATGAAGATTTACTCATTTGCTGATTTGATGTACATTACTACTTTTGGAAAGATTTATTTAAAAATTAATTGAAAGTGTAATAAAACAGAACATTAAGAAAATGCTATTTTCACTAAAATTATTCATTTGTATTTTTAAATACATAGCAAAATTTTTTGGAAAGTAGTTCTTATTCAATCATTATGTTCATGGTCGCTACCTCTTGGCAAACGTTGTTTCTGTCGAATCGCAGGTTCAAGTCATGATACCATTACAGGTTGATGCCCGTTAAAAATGTATCGAGGCTCAAAGAGTCCTTGCGCTGGCGAATTGTGGAAGTGTGGAGTTACTGCGACTTGACTGTGGCTCGAAATTATTCTGTAAGCAAACATAAAAGTTATCAATTACATAGAAATCAAGAATGCATTTATTTCTGAAAAAAAATAAAGTTATTTTAATTTAATTTATAAGACAATTTTTTAAAAAAGACGAACTAAAAAATTAAAATTAACTTTTATATGCTAAATGTTACGGTTTATGAATAATCGAGCATATTCAACAGATTTATTTGCAAATTTAATTACTTATTTTCCATTAGAATTGCATAACTTGTTCCTTCATAGTTATCTAAAAATTTATAACATAAAATTTCCTCTTATATCATTAATTTTTAGGTAACTAAAGCATTTCAAATGCTAATAATTCAACTATTTTAGTTACTTTTACTACTGAAAGCATACAATTTGTAAACAGTGAATGAAAAACCCTCAAACTAAATTTGGTGCCAAAATAGCAAGATGCGAGTGTTTTTAAGGATATATTTTAATTCTTAATGTCGTTGCAATTTTTCTCGCCATTTCAGTATATTTAATATTGCAGCCTATTTATAAAAGTTGGTAATTTACGAGCTATGTTTAAAGTACAGGCGTGTGTTTTGTTGTATTTCGGTTTTAAATTCGCCTTTAATATGCAAGTTTTCATACTTGTTTTTAATCTTAGCGTTCATTAAATGCTATAAAATGTATTTTCCTAACCTTTGATAAGAGATTAACAACGAAAAGATGAACTTTGAATATTTGCCTTTAATGCATTTCAATAATCTTAGATTATTACTGTTGATATTGAAACATTTTTATACCAATAAATTACCAATAAACTGCTGAAATATCAATAAATTACTTGTATTAGCAAATACAACAATGTATAACTGTTACAAAACACAGCTACATATTCATCACATTACAACCCCCCCCTCTCTCCCCATAAATACCGTTCAGAAGTTGCAATTGAAAAATAAGTGGCATCCCCTAAGTAAACAAATGTTGCATTTCATTTAAGTGTTAATGTAGAAGTATCCGTTCGAATTATTATTCAGGACGTAACTGCTAAGTTAGAAAAATGCCACGCTTCTCTGCTTTGGACAAAATAAACGCGTAGGGATTCAACAGATGTTTTCATTTATATAATTTATTATATAGTAGTAAATTTTAATTTGCATTGCAGTAGTTTTTCAAGGGTTCATTGCGCGTTTACTTACGAACAAAGTCGACATAACATCAAAGAGAGTTTCATCTTGTAATTTTTTTCGGTAGCAATGGGAAAAAGAACTTTGCGTCAATAGGAAAAAACTGTATTAATTCCCATACACCCACACAGGGAAAAAAATGAAAGTGAGTGGCACAACAACCCATGAGGGCCATGGTCCACTGTGCCCCTCTCAGTTTTCATGGTCTTGTATACTGAGGTGCAGGAGCAGATATTACAGGCAGGGGATCAGTCTGACGTGAATGGCACCAGATTAGGTGTCATTCTCCTCATTAGATTTTTTTCCCCCAAAATTACGAGGTTCGTTGACAAAAGCCCTCTTAAAACTTTGACACCCTCATTGACAATGTGACAGCTTGTTATGAAGCTTGTATACCGGTGCACGATGGTCACACTTCAAATTAGAGAGACTTTTAACGAGCTAAATGCTTTCTCTCTGATTCATGAGGTTTCACACTTTTTGATATATCCTGTATCGATTCCAAATTAAGATTTTTTTTATGGATATGTTGCTATATTCTTGCTCATACTATAACCCGTCTCTGAGCCTGATTTCTGGACAACACAGAGAATAGTTCATCATTTTTCATAGATTTTGAGTTAGAAACTTTAATTTTGGACATGAGAATATTTATTCTATTTCCAGTATAACGGTAATCATTTTTCATGTTACCAGGTAGTACATTCTGACTTTGAAACGTTAAAAGTACATTTGCTTCTATTGCAATACCCCTTTAGGCAATATTTTTAAAAAAAAGAGTCAAACATTAATAAAAAGATACCATCTCCCATCTCGCACGTCAGACTACCGCGGTTACGCAGTCCAACAGCTGCCATAAGGATCCATTACCGTCCAGCGTTTTCTCTTAATTGACCCAATGTCTTTGAGGTTAAAGGTGTTAACCCAGAGAAAGGGGTTCATTTGGCGTTCATTGACCCCTACCACAGCCAGTGAAAACAGTCAGGGGTGGTGGGGGGGGCAGTAATTTGCACTTGTGTTCGCGTTACTTACCTGTGACTACAATTAAAGGAAAATTGAGATGTTTTCTGCTCGGACACGTAATTCGTCGGGGGTTTTGAAGAAACGTTTGCGGATGAAGTTGTTCTTAAATGTTTAAATCGGTTTTCGGTTGGATGTTTCCTCACCGTTGTGGCTTGTATTATTCCAAGAATGGGTTGAAAAAGATAGTAAGAACAAGAAAAAAAATTCAAGTGTGATTTAATACCATTATCTCAGCTATATCTTTGTTTTGAAACAGATTTTACGACACAAATTATACAGTTGTATAACACGCGTGTAATGGGAAAAAATATATATGAACCCATTTGTGGTAATATTACGTTACCAATTTTTAAAACTTTCTTACAACATGGTTTTATTAAATTAATAGCATCACACTCTTACGTTTGAAATAAATGATTTAAATGTATATATATTCATATATATATATATATATATTCATATATATATATTCATATATATATATATTCATATATATATTCATATATTCATATATTCATATATATATATATATTCATATATATATATTCACAGACAACTTAGAATTTTATTTTTTTCGTTATATAGATGATATAATCATTTTTGGCAAGCAAGACAACTTTATACCTAATATATTAATTTTTATCCACAATATCTTAATTTAATACAGACAAATAGTAACAGTTACGAAGCAAATTTTCTTGATATAGAAATTAAATTAAAATATTATAAAATAGTTACTAATATTTATGATAAACGAGAAACTTGAATTTCAATATTATAAAAGTACCGCATTGGGAGAGTAATGTGCATGTATCTATATTCAGAAATATTGTTCTTAATTACACACTACGCAATAAATTTCTAGTTTCTAATAAATCAGAAAAAATAAAAAATTATAAACATTTTACTAAATACTGTTTAATTCAAAACTACCCAATTAATTTTATTAATAGATATTTAAATAATGAAATTCTAAATAGTAAGGATTAAATTTCCATAGTTTTAAAAGGTTTATATTATCGATTTATTATTCTTCCTAGATAGTTTTAAATACCCCAGTTTCTAGTTTTAGATAAAATTACTTTTTTAGAATATATTATAAATTTTAAACCATATTAAGAATCTCTAAGATAATGGTAGTATGTTTACATTTCTTATTTTATTATTTCTATTCTTTTCATACTTTTGCTAAGTGTTATTTTTCAGCCTTTGCTTTGTTTTGAAATTGTATTTGGGTCCAGAATCTGGCAATAACTTGTTTATTGTACTCAGATTTAGTGCGGGCTCTGCATTTTAGTATGCCATTTTTGGGTAAGTTACCTTTTCCTTATAATGGATTTAGATTTCCTATCCATTATTTCCATTTGGTATTTGCTCAGTATTATCAACAGAAAAAAGGGGGAAGGTTGGCTGGCCAAAAAACATGTTCAACACCACTTTTATACAGAAGGATTTTTTTAAAGAAAATTTTATGTATACAAGCTGTCCTAAGTGAGCAATGTTGATAATACTGAAGCATCCATTCTTTTATATTTTACTCTGTTATTTCAATCTTTCATATCTCCTTCTAAATTCTGTTGTCTTGTTATCCAGCAATTAATATTCTTTTAAGTATTAATCATGTAATTCATCTCTCTCTTGTAGAGAAATTTTGATTATATATATATATATATATATCAATGAATCATTGAGCTGGTATTCAAATATAAAAAGATTCATGGGAATTATGATCATTATAAATATTTAAAAATATGATGCAACGAAAAATGATATTTTTTGTCATTAAGTCATTAAAACTAGGGCTTCGAACCGAAACTGCGCCGAAAAACCGGACGAAATCGTTATTTTGGTCACAACGAAAACCGGAAATGAACCAAAAAATATCGGTTTATTTCGGTTCAGCAATTTTTATATGTTAAATGAGTGAGTGAATATTAACGTCCCACTGTTCAGCTACACGAGGGCTTTTGGGGACGGTCCGCGTAATTTTGAACCATGGTCAAATGACGCGGATGACACCTGAGCTGGCACCCCCCCTCTCCTAACTACCATACCAATGGGAGGACGTCTGAGCTCTCGACAGATTTAACGTGCATCGCTCCCCTACATGGCGGGTCTTCAGTGGTACTGGGATCGAACTCATGACACGTTAGCCACGATCCGACGCCTAGACCACTTGGTTACCGCGGCCACTATATGTTAAATGAATTAATAAATATATCTTTTTACATAATAATTGCAAAACCAAGTGCACGATGTGAGCTTCAAGTGACGAGGGTAAACATAATCGAAGTAATCATGAGCCTAGCTGTCAAATGCTATTTTGATTAACGAATAACACTACCAATGTTCGCCGTTCTTTGCTCACTGCTAGCATTCAAACATGCTGGTTAATTGTATCAATTCACACAGTATACAAATTTAAAAAAGAATAAAATCTTAGAAATTTTGATAGAATTGCTTTTTTTTTGTTTGATAGTTATATTTTTAGTGCACAAATAAGAATATTCATAAAATGAATTATTCATTCGGAACTGAACCGAAACCGAAAACCGTTATTTTTGGCGGAACGAAAACCGAAACTGAACCGATATATTTTTTTAGTTGAACCGAACAGAAAAAATTATGGTTCGAGGCCCTAATTAAAACCATTACTTGTATTTTTTACTTAATCAGAACGATAAAACAGAGACACAAAAATTGATTTTGCCATGAGACAAACTTTTAAACTTAAAAAAATATTATATAATGCCCAACAAAAATAATAAAAATATTTAAAATGCTTTTCCATTTTTTTATTGCTGCCCTCACTTGTATTTTTTAATAACCCTATACCTATTCTGCAAAAGATAAATTGTCGGTTCTGAGGTATGAGTGCTAACTGGTAGTGATTAAACTCCTCCGCGCGCAGCGACTTTGATTATTTTTTATTTTTTATATAAAAACAAGGTCATTTTCATGGCTTTAGTTTTAATATCACTCTTTGTGTGTCAATCATTTTATAAGACTCATATTCCGTATCAGATACCTTTTCTTCAAACAT
This sequence comes from Trichonephila clavata, assembly GCA_019973975.1. Taxonomy (NCBI): domain Eukaryota; kingdom Metazoa; phylum Arthropoda; class Arachnida; order Araneae; family Nephilidae; genus Trichonephila; species Trichonephila clavata. Next base: position 103,645 of record BMAO01039063.1, on the reverse strand, counting down.
GTTTGATTCTTATTTGTGAACTTTATTCCCTTAATTTCCTCTTATTTAAGGTGATTAAGTTCTGAAGGGTTAATTTCGGTTTGTGAGTAATTTAAAATATTTTACGGTTTCTCTTTCTATGTACAGGCGTTCTTCGTATAACACAATACTGGTAAAATACGGTTCCGATATTACATGGTACAAAATTTACGATTATTATAACGCGGGTTCGATATTACACGACACAAAACTTGAATTTAATTCTACACGGTTTTGAGATATAACAATTTGTGACGGATCTGTAGCCGACCTTCTGATTAATCTTCTTGGGGAAACTTTGAGGATAGCTTGCGCGTTAATTCACAGCCATCCCTCAAGAAGAAACCTTGATATGGAGATTAGTTTGACTCTATAAAGTCACAGTTTTGTAAATGCAAGATGGAAGGAGCAGAGGAACTGTAGCCGTGATACGTAGGTCAGATATACTTCATTATCACAACTTGAGTTAAGGACAGAGTTTGCCACTATAATAAATTAGTGGATTAATAATTAATAATCTAAGATAGATAGGATTAGATTAAATTAAACATATTACTTGCGCTTGTTTACTTAGTGTAGATTGCTTTATTTATATCACTCCTAGGGTCTCCTCTTGTAGTTTCATTTGTGGTTGATTAGTGTGCTTGAATAGTAATAAAATAATAATTATCATGGAAGTTTCTGGTGATGCTTTGTTCCCCCCCCACACCCTTAGGAAGGCAGAACGGTGAAGGAGAGGCTTCAAATAGAAGCCGCTCACAAATTTTATGCAACATATTTAAGTTTAATTGATCTGCAAAACGGAGTAAAAATTAGAACTTTTAGAGTTTAAAGTTTAGATTTTTTTTTTTTTTTAAGATTTTTTAGTTGTACATAACGGAAAATTTAAAAGAGAATTGCAAAGTTCTTTAGCTCCATATAGAGAAATTTTGAAAAAATTGCAAGATCAAAGTAGACAGATAACTTTTTTAATGATGGAGAAATAACTAGTGAAAAGGAGTTTCAACCAACTTTAAGAAGAAAAAAAACTAGATTAGCTGTAATTTCTAATGAGAATGATGATGAAAATTAATTTTGTGAGCCTTGTAAGCCGTTTTTGTTCATTTTATAGCGATAATAATAATTTTTTGAATGCAGTTTTTGTTGTATTTTTAATTTTTGTGTTTCATGTTTTTGTTAAAATCTTGAAGTTAGCTTACTCTTTTATTTGTAGGGTTCATTGGAACGAAATTTCAGTTATCATAAAAAATTTATACCTCAAGTCTTTACTTCCATATAACATGACATACATTGCCTTGATTTATATTATTTCAAAGTTTCGTATAACCTGGTTTAGACACAACATGGCAATATTGCCCTGATTTATATTATCTACATACATAATTAATTTAACAAATAAATAAAACAATATGATTTGAATAAACAAAAAAAAAGTCTCGTATAACACGGTTCCGATAAAGTACGGTAAATTAACCGTATTATACAAGGGACACCTGTATTTGTGTGCAAATATATATACACAAACAAGGTCATCGTAATTAACTTACCCTGCTCAGTGCATTGTGTAGCTGTAGCGAAAACGTTGATTGATTTGTAAATATGCTAACTAGTCAAAGGATATGTTGAAAGATTCCTCAACAAAACAAAACAGTTAAACTCTACTCTAGAAGACCTCTTCGTAGCCAAAATGCTTTGAAAGGACATGCAATAAACAACTAAACTATTTTCAAGGAGCCTTAAAAAATTTTTTTACACTTTAAAGCATTGTGACAGTGCAAGTAAAAAAAATTTAATTTGCATACGTAGATGGATTAGCCGGCTGGGTGGCGTAGTTGGTTTGCCGCTGGCCTTCTACACCCAAGGTTGCGGGTTCGACCCCAGCCCAAGTCGGTGGATTTTCTTGATGCAGAAAATCGACAGCGGCATTTTCAAGTACGATTATACGACATGTGAAAGATCCTTAGAGTGTCTGTTTGGCTTGGATGCTCTCGGCAAAATTAAATCCTAGTACAAAGTTCGCATCGTCAAGAGCTCAGGTGCCTCCCTTTGTGGAGGAAACTGAGCGTCAAAATTGCTTGCTGTAATTGGTATCGCCTATAGGGTGTAGCGCTAAAAAGTGGTACCAGCTCCTGGGGAATGTACTATGTCTGCAAAGGTTTTAAATACCGGTGCGCAGCCCCATTGAAAAAAAACGTATATGGATGGATCGTGAGTTTTGAGCATAAAAAGGAGGTCGTGCGGTTGAGAAGCATTCTTTACCAGAAAATGTATCAATCGTGAGAATGTTGCACATAAACCAAGGTAAATTCTGTTGCAAAATTTGTCACATTTGACAAATTTTAATAAATAAACTTACAGAGTTCTCATGTAAAAATATACCTAGGTGTAAATTTTCAGCTTAATTTCATATTCTTTCTACCTGTTATATTTCCGAAATTTGCACTTTGTAGCTGCTACCTCAGCGTTTCTCAAACTGTTGGGCGCGCCCCCTTAGAGGGGCGCGATAACTCTACGATGTGGGCGCGAGCATATTTAAAAGTCGAAAACAAACGATTATTTTTAAAAAAATGATTAATTTACTGAAAATAAGCAAAAAAATTCTGACATAAAATTAACATTTACACTAATATAATACATTTATAAATGTATCAGTACTGAAAAATGTATTTTATAATTAATTTAACAATACTAAGTTAGGAACAAATTTAAGAATTACCGCTGACCCCATGGGCTTGTCACAAAAATTAACACTTATCTTGATAATTTGTACGGTTTATAAATAATCCCTTCACTGCCGATTAAAAGTTACGCAATTCGCTCACCAATATCTCCGTTTTCCAAGTAGGCGGGAGTATGAGATGTTTTGGGAGGAAGGAAAAAAAGGAATAACAATAAATAAATCCTTCGCAAACACTGTCAAGGTCCTTTTATTGCATTCCAAAGCCTTCGGAATAATTTTATGGAGAGCAGTGAGCAGAAAACATCGTACTTCGGAAAGACGTATATACACGTTCAGGCAGTAGCGCACACAAAAAATTTTCAAAGTGGGTGTCCATGGTCGAAAGTCCCCCAACTCGTATCATACCTCAAGAGAACCTCAATTGATTCTTCTGATTTTGTCAATTTTGTTAACAAAAAACAATAAAAAATAAATTATTGAATTAATAAAATAAATTGTTAATAACAAGTAATTAAATTTTACGTTATATCTATATAAGATTATTATGAATCAAAAAACCTCAAGTTGTTTGGGAGTTGTCCAGACCCCCAGGACATGCCCCTTGTGTGCGCACTGCATTCGGGGCATTTAACGTAACAGTTGAGCGAGATGTATATATTCACTGGTGGCGCTTAAGAGGTTAAAGTCGTATGGTAGATTTAGTGTCAAAGTATAGCATTACTGAATTGAATGCATTGTGTTATTTGTATGGAGGGGGGGCGATGAAAATTATGATTCAATATTGGGTCGCAAATATAGAAAGTTTGAGAAGCACTGTGATGCAGTCTTTCGCAAACTTTTTCATTTTATTGTTCATTGTGCATTATTTATGCAAAACATTTTTCAATGTTCCTATGTCGATGAATAATTACGTTTACACCGTGCTCTGCCCTACTTCACTCCAACCCGACCCGTTCAAACAAAAACTCTCAAACCAGAAATAAAAACCAAACGATTTTTTTTTTCTCCCTTCCTAAAAACAAACGACTCCACTTTTTAACCTTTTGACATTGCCGTTACGCAAAAATCAAAAAACTGTAACACGCAAAATTAATATCGTGAAAACCACAGCTTCTGCGTATTGTAGTTTCATCAACCAAGTCGCAAACGATATTATAAAAAAACGGGGGTGTAGAGGGGGGTTGACGCGTGGAGTGCACGCGCCAGCCGCGTCCAAGCTCCAGTGACTGCGTCCCCCAGATGTTGGAGAGAGACGCTTCCAGTCTGCTACTTTGGGAGGAGGGAGTGGGGTCCTCGAGGCAAGGGGGGGGGCAGAGAAACGCGTGTTTCGCACGCGGAAGATAACCTCTATCACCGATTCGCCTCAGGTAGGTGCGCCTGTGTGTGGGATGGGAGTCCGAAAGTAATTTATGAAGTCCGTTCACGAAGAGGGAGGGAGAGAAAGTTACATGTGCGATGATGCTGCTAAGTGCCACGATAAGAGAAGTGAAAGTATTTAGTATGAATTACATGGCAACCAATGTTACATGCAATTGAACGATTCCACAATGTGATTTTATTTAAAATTATAGAAACAGATTCATAATTCTTATTATGTCATTCTGAATATTCAATAAAAAATGCATTGATAAAAAATAAAAAATCTGGCCCTTTGAGAAAATAATTTAGAACAATGAAAAAAAATTTATAACGTCTCTCCGAAAGTAAAGATAACAGAATACCGAGCCTTCTTTATACTTTTAATACAAGATACTGATCATAGTTAAACAGTGTTAAAGTTCAAATTTATTATAAAACACATTTGCACTTTCATGAAATCTCAGAGGATATTACATTTAAAAAAGTAAGCTTAATGAAGTCCTGTGTGTATGTAACCTAGTAAATAATAAATCATCTTAATAAAGTGATTTGGTGATCAAAATTCAGAAAATTTACGTATATTTAGTCGAATTTCGCTAAAAGAATAGAAAATAAGGTACAACCGCAGCTACCGAATAAGAAACCAAATTTTAAGTGTCGATCATATAAGCATACATGCACGTGTTGGCGGTTCATTTAAATCAGGGGTCTTCAAGCTATGTTCCACGGAACCCTGTTATTACACGAGGGATACTGAAGGGTTCCACGAGTCATAAAAAATCGAAAAGAAAATTATAAATGTGTATGCGAAATGGATTTACTTTCTCTATGAATGTATAACCACAAAAATCTAAAGTTTATCCCAGTCATTAAAACTGAAAATTTTATTTATATATAATATAACTTTACTTTTTAATACCTTTTAAACATTTTTATAATATAGTAAAAGAATATTAAAACATTTTTCTTTATATGTGCTACCTACTAGATTGTGAATATTTTATTGTTTACAATCCCGGGGTCCAAGAAAATTTTTACTATCGTTAATACAATGTTTTGCAATAATAAATAACTTTCTAATGGAAAATGCATCCTTTTTTACTCGCAGAAAAAACACCTGTAATGAAGGGGATATTACAGCTTATCCATATATCAACAGATTCGACGTTAAATCTAAAAATAAGCAAGAACAGCTCCAAAATTTTAACAGCAAATTCCTGCGAAATACATTTTAAGGCCATTCAGAACAATATATTTATGGGAACAATATTTCCCTCTCAACGTCATTGGCTACAAAATAAATTAAACCAGGATATGAAACGCGAAAAAAGATACCTTCTGCAACCTAAACTTCGACAGTTTGAGTAAAAAATGCAAGCATATATCCCATTCACTACAAATCATGCATGGATAGGTGACATTTGAATCATAAATTAATATTATCAATGTGAGTATAAATTATTTTAAAATTATACATTAAAAATTTTAATAACAAATAAGTTGCACTTTTCTAATTGACTTTGCATGAAGTATATATAAAATGTTGAACTACTTTAAATATTATTTTAAGATGTGCGTGGCATGGGGCTCCACGATAAACACCTTATAGTACTAAGGGTTCAATGAGTTGAAAAGATTTGAAGACCACTGATTTAGAGGAAAATGCATTATAAGTGTATACATTTCCAACTTCTGTGCTTCTTTCCTTTGAAAACTTTTGAAACTTAAAAAAAAACTAACTTTAAAACATTTCTTGAAATTCAAAAGCAAACACCCAAGTTTTAACGGGAGAAAGGGATGGTGAATCGTCTACAGTTTTTACATAGGGCAGTCTTGAGTACACATTACAAGAGACTTTAATGTAGCACTATTTGTGAACATTTTATTTGGAGATAGTTCAGTGAAACAGAATCTATAGAGAGAAGGCCTGGGTAAGAGCCCTGCTGACCAATAAAAATCGATATTTATCCGTTATAGCGAGATGAAAAGGAATCCAACAGCTTCTCGGCCTTTTCATGAACTTCGCGAAGCCACAGCAACTCAAGTTTCAAGAATTACAGTTTGAAGAACGACTGAAAAGGGTCCGTTAGTTAGAAAATCTAATGTCCGCAACTCACTAACTTTAGCAGATACAATTGGAGCAGTAATCAGTGTAAATCGTTCTATTAATTATGAGTCCAGATTCAATCTAACCACAGATTCACCACTTGTATTCCTCTCAAAAGAACATCTCATAAAGAGGCCGGTACGGTAGCAGCGGTTCAGGGAACAGAGAGGCATTGGCAAACATTGGGCAGGCACATTGGATGCAGTCAGATCAAATTTCTTATTATGAATGACACACCATTTATCCTCATAAAATTCATCAAGATGACAAATTTCTGAAAAGTGCCAGATTAAATATATATATATATATATATATATAACCACATCTAAACCTTAACCCTGTATAACATATTTTGGATGTTTTTGTGCAATTGCGTACACAAGGATGGGGTTTGAGGGTTCAACTCTTCTATCTTAAACCAACAAATTTTTAATTTTTACAATAGTGATTACGCCTGCACGTTTTCATCTCTCTTATATTTTTAAAAAAATCTCTCCTCCACAATAAGAGTATATGCTTACTATTCTTGTGAAATATAATTGGAACTTGCCTTCATCCCTTTCAGAACCATTCAAGACCTAAAAACAAAGTTGTAGGAGGAGTGAGACTGACTGCCCCATGGGACTCATTTCCAAGATAAATTGTATCATTTTCGCTGCGAATTAACTTTATGGAGGTTGCATAAAAATAAAAAATAAAAACGTTATCTCTCTAATCCACCTTTGCTCATTCTTGCAACCTTTCTTTTAGACATTCCTTCATTGTTAATTCGTACAAACGATCAGCATTATGATGATACTTTTGCCTTACATTAACCTATAAGTAAACGCGTATCTACAGTTAAAATAATTTAACACGAAACTAAAAGGACTGATATATTTTTTTGTGTTTAAAAATATTGCAAAAAGGAACATGTATTCAACAATACTTTTATTATATATTTTATTTACCTAGATATGTATTTATGCATGTATTTATTCATAATCAATGACACAAAAACATTCACAAGAACTTATTTAAATTTAACATAAAATATTCAAGTTTTTTAAAAAAACGAAACATTTATATATTGAGTTTTTGTAAAATAATATGTTTTTCTTTTCATTGTCGTCTTTGCCATCAAATATACAAATAATGTGATGTCTCGTCCATTTTGTTACTCATCACCTAATTCTAAAGCCACCTGATGAGCGATTAGATGTTTTTAAGAGGCATTTGTAGGCATGGAGGGTGAAAGTAGTTTACATAAACGAAACCGTCTCGTGTCACCGGCTATTCTGATGGTATTTCAAAGTCAAGTTAGCCTCCTTTCAAAACGAAACACTTGTGAAACCACCTCTTTCATTTCACGTCCCTCTTAAATTTCGCCTGCGTGGCTAATGTTGCCCGTGTTTTATTCATTTCCACAAGAGAACTCTTTTCGAGTTATGCGATTTTTGTTTCGTTTTAAAGAAGAAGAAAAATGCATGGAATTACATATTAGTTTATCGGGACCGTTGTATTAGTTTGTGTTAACCAATATTTCGTCTTAAAGATTTTTGCGTTAAACATTTTTCACTGTAATTTCATTTAAATATGTACACAGTATACTTCCAACAGATAATTAGTGTAAAACGATTTCGTAAATTTTTAACGCTTAAAGCACATTACTCTTTAATACTTCCTCAATCAGTGGGTCCGGACACCCCCCAAAGCCCTTGAGTTTTTTTTTTTCTTCCGATTGATGATAATCCTATATATATATAAAGTAAAATTTAATTAAGTACTTCTAATTAACAGTTTATTTTATTATTTAATGCTAATTATTAATTCAATAATTTATTTTTTACTGTTTTTTGTTTACAAAATCAGAAGAATCAATTGGCGTTGTCTTGAGGTCTTGATACGAATTGGGGGACTTTCAACCATGGATTGACTCCCCTCTTGAAAAATTTTCGTGTGCGCTACTGTCCTCAATTATACTTTCTTAAAATTTGTTTTCTGAGTTGTGTTCTGAGTCTGATGCACGTTAAATCTGTTGAGGCTCCGAGTCCTCTCGACGTAGATGTCCTTAGAGTAGGGTGCCAACTCAGAGGCTATCTTCGTCTAAATTGTCCTTAACCACTAGCCCCTTTGTTTATTGCTTTTATTAATCACTTTGTGCTTATTAATGATCTTTTAATTTAAAATCAATGAACATTTCTTGGGATTTGAGAGCTGATTTTATACGAATTTAATATAAAATTAATGGTAATTATCCCAGTGGATAATTGCACTGTTTTAAATACGAGGAAACTCTTTATTTATAAAAAGGCTAATATTGAAGTAAAACTTTTGCTTTTTTTAAAAAAATGTGTATTTGGTTGCAGTTAAACTTTTATAATTGATTTTCATTCGGAAAAGGTGTCTTCAGTGAATAATGGATGCGCTTCTTTAGACCTTGTCATGATTGAGACATAATCTGATACTTTAATTCCAAAACTTCTACACTGTGTCATGAACGTATTTGGAGTAACTCTAACGTAAAAACAAATAACATACATAGAGTTTTTAAATAAAAACGGTCGAACTTTTTTTAAATACCCCACAACGTTGAAAACTAAACAAGAACATTTTGAGAAATTAATTAAAATATTAGAAACCTTTAAAAAAAACTGCTTTTATTTTGATCACCAGATTAGTAGAAACAAATTTACAAATTAATAGGCAATTAGTGCACTTACTAATGATAAGTAGGAAGAAACGACACATTTTTGAAGGAAATTTAGTCCGTCAAATTAAAATGTAATTATTTAAATTCTTTGAAAATGTTACGAAATTTAATTTATTTGCTTTTAATATAATTTATCAGAAAACCAGATCTACGATATTAAAAGCTTCATTAAGACTCTTATATTATTTTAAAATTAGTGTGAGCGAAACATTGCAAAAGAAAGACCCAGTAATTTTCTATCTCTTTTTAATTTGCAACAACTTTTCAAATACTCCGTACATATTTAATTTTTAAACAAGAACCTTATAGAGGGAATCATTCCTATGCACAGGTTCAAAAGCATAATTATTGTAAAACTCTTTCATACACGTACATGATTTTTTTTAAAATGAAATTTTTGAAACTTATTGCTTAAAGAAAATATCTTTTTCTTATTTATTTTGAGCTATATTTTTAAACATATTTTAATCAAATCTTTTCAAAAATAAAAAAGATTGTAATAACTTAGTGGTTATGGTCACGAACTTTTGTGACAGGCGTGTCGCGGGTTCGAGTCCTTGTGGCACTGAACACACGCTGTGTAGAGCGGTCGATGCACGTTAAATGTGTCAACGCTGAAAGTTTTCCTGTTGGCTTTGTGTGAAAGTTCGTGCAGGGCAGTGTCCATTCAAGTGTGATCCTCGTCATTCGGTGTGTTAATAAACTCTTTCTCTTAAATATAAAAACATTAATGATTTTTTAAAAAAAATATTTGTTCCCAAAATAGTTAGACAGCTTGAGTTTTCGTGCTGTATTTAGTTACACTTTAGAAATTAAAATATCCTTAATTGTGTATTTGTACATTTTCAATGTATTTTTATTACATTGACGTTTATTTGAAAATATTACAAAAGCATGTGCTTAGCATTTGTTATTGTTATATTTTAAACAATCTCTCTCAGTACGGCATTGAAAAACAATATTTTTTCTGATCAAAAAATAAAAAATTCTATACGCAAAAAAAAGTCCTATATCGGATGAAAAACGCGCCTGCATCATACCAAGTTTCACGTGTCCGTGGTCGTCGTGCGTTTCCAATTGACTCCACTACTGATAAGCGTCTGTCGAGTTGGTGGTCACCCACCTGTGACTCTCTCATCCCTTTGTGGTACTATTAGCGCATCCTCTGTTCTCTGGGGAGGGTGGACACTCCCTCTTTTACTGTGGAGCACAACGGATCAATTACGACGAAGAGTCGCCACAGAATGCAGCAATCAATTAATGATCCCGCTGTGACTCCCTATCATCACCTACTTATTTTGAGGAGTAATATTTGTAGATTGATTCCCCTTTTTCATAAACATCTACTTCTAAATGCATGATAAAAGATGGTGATCTTTATCATGTATTGAATTCTAAATTTCTGAAGAAAAATTTAATTACTACACAGGGGAATGTACATATATTAGGAGAATTTTTTTAAAAACTTTTGTAAGACACGCACACAAAAATTATATTTTATCGAATCGATTTCGTTCAGTGAATCTACATCCTTCCTCCAAAATTAGTTCGTGAAGATAAGTTAGAAAGCGAAGCGATCAGTGTACATTTTTTAAATTTTATTTACAGTAATCTTCTCGGATACGGCCCTTTTTAAGTTCTGGTTCCACAAAAGATTCGCGTGGAACAGTACGAGATTCACCATGCAAGAGGATTAAATGCACGTTAAATTTTTTAAGCTCAAAGTCCTCACGCCTACGAAGATTAATTGTTGTTGTAATCTTTGCGTTAATTCTAAATGGAACATTGCTAAACAATAAATCAATCTAATATACAACAGAGAGACTTAAATGTGTTACATTGTACTGTCAGTGAATTGCCCTTCTTGAGTACTTAAATCTGATTTAAATTGAAATGACGAGTCCGGATAAGAATTTAGTAATTTTCCCCTCAAAGGACTGCATATCAGTAATTAGGCCTTTGCAAACATCACAAGTCCCCGAATGTGTCATCAATTTTAATGGTGGCATCATCTAGTGGCGAATCTCGCTACCAAATTTGGACGCTTGAATGAATTCATTCAAGCTTTCGTCGGATGCTGAATATTGTCATGATTTAAGTTTGCCGAGAGTACCAGAGCCGAATTGATACTCAAGGGATCTTTTACATGCCACGTAATTATATTACGTGCGTGCCTATGAATTTCGTATCCAGAAAATATCGACTCCAGCTGGGACCGAACACGCAACCTTAAGCTTACGAGTTGGACACTTTACCTAACAGCCATCGGATACGACAAGAATTTAGACATTAGTATCCTAATTTATTTTAGTCGGTACTTGCATCCGTTTTCTCCACTACTGCTCAGGTAAATTTCGATTCTCTAGTAGTAGCCCTCGGTTGTCGAATGTTCACGATTATGATTTGTTTATATTGAGTCGTAAGTTTGAGTTCTGATTCCACTAGGAGCCGGTGTGTTGAGGCTCGTTAAATGCGCCGAGGCTCAATGTTTTCACTTTAGCGTGAATTAACAGCTTGTTTTTCAAACTCGAGTACCTTCAATTGACTATGATTACGAGGTACATAGCGCCAAAACTCTCGTGTTGCTTCAAAGAGAGACATTAATACATAATAAATAATTCCAGTCAAGTAAGGGTTTGTTTTTAATACCATTTGGATTGTGTGTGTACGTTGCTCTATCTTATCTTCGAACGATCTGACATATGCCAGATCAGCTCCTGAAGGTTATTGACAACCAAAAAATCTATAACAATAAGAGGATCGGACGTTAAGTCCTTCTTAAAAAGTCCGATGCATCTCAGGAGGTAATCCGCTGAAGCTGGACGGTCACAGTATATCTTACAAATGGAATGGATTTTTTTGCCACTATCATAGGAAAGATATTCAAAGTAGGTTCTTGTTAGTCCAGCCAGAGCAGTCTGGGAGCCACTGTCATATTCGATTTCCAACAAAGAACCAGATGTTCTAGTGTACCACTGGAGCTTAGGTGGAATACGCCACATTAAATGTAGTTGAGACAGTTCTTGATAAGTGAGTGAGTGCCATCAGCTGTTTCATTTACACTACCTTCTTTGACCAACCAGTCTATCAACTATCTCATTACCTCTGATGTTAACATGGGATGGTATGCATTGGAGGTGGACATTGTGGGTCTGAGAGATCTTCCTCAGTTTGAGCAGAATAAAAACGCTGGTTTCATCGTTTGTGGAGGACCGGCCACTAAGACTGTTGTAGTGCACTGCATTTATTCGTAAGATTGAATGTAATACAACTAAGTTTGTAACTATTATTTCCATGAATTTTGGTATTCGAATATTGGAAACTTATAATGAAGCTAATAAACAGAAGGAAACTCCAACCTTTGGTGCAGTGGTAAATTACAACACACGCAATTTTCTCATCTAAACCACTTTCTACTGACAAATATTGAAAATAGTATCATACGCCAAAGAGCATTTATTTAAAAAATATTTATATATTTTTTAAAATTAAATTTTAATATGCATATATAAATTTTTTTAAATTATTTTAGAAATAACTAAGCCATGAAGTTAAAAAATATAAATCGTATTTTAATTACGTTCTCAGTTTTTTTATATCGACGTTAAGTCACAATGAATTATTATTTCACATAAATGAGAAATTTGTATGATGTTATTGGGAGGATTGCAAATAAAATCTTATTTCTCACTTATAAAAAACATCACTAATAACCATGTTAATAATTCGTATAACTTTTTTAACGGAGAGATATGTATCGTATATTTTATTTTTTTAATATAAATCACAAAGAGCTAACATTTCACAATAATAAAATAAAAATTCTTTGCTATCCATTTTTATTCTCAGTTGCATTTATCAGTTAATATTTCAAAGTGTGAAAGTAAAATCGAATGCTAGAACTTGCTTAAACATTAACGATATTCTTTTAATTAAACAAGATATCAATCATTGGCATGGCCAAGTAATTTTAGCGCGTTTTTCACATGTTGTATTTTACAATAATGCAACTAATGAACTTTTTATTAACAGAAAATAGTGTGTACTGTACTTATTTTTTTTTAAATTTAAAAATTATTAAATTTAAATGATTTGGCTCATCTAGGGCACAAATAAAACCAAATGCCGAAAACCCGAGGTCAATTGGTTGCTTATTGGCTGAGAAAAAGGTACGACAAAATATGGAACGAAGACGAAGACGAAATTTGCGTCCTAATAGCGCTTTTGTTCCACTTCGTGAAAAACGCGCTAAAAATGGGTTACTTAAATTGGAAGGAAGAATTTATGAAAAATTAAAAACAATAAAAAAATTAATTAAATTTTTGTTTAATTCAATTCTTGAAGAAATCGTGTTTTATATTTTTCGTGAATAATTTCAAAGAACATATAAGCTTTCAAGTTTTTTTCCAGCATTTCTCAATTCACGTTTTGAAGGTATTATTTTATATTTAATTCTGGGCAATAGAGGGCAGCACCAGTATAATACTAAAAGGGACCATCTTATTTTAGTCTGGATTTGAATCTAGTCATCCGTGCAACCAAGTTCTTAGCTATTAGCAATGCAGAAGTTTAACTTTCTGGAACTACACGAAAAAGAATTTCATCTCAATAAATTAAATGTACATCTTGTTGTGTGTCAATCGACTCTATAAATTCGAATTTTATAGCCTTTAAGGATCCATCGAGTAGAGAAGCTGATGCCCGTTTTAGCTGTCAAGGCTCAATATCCTCATGTGGAGTGTGTAAGTTTGGAACATGGATTGCCAGCTAAGATATAATTTTCACAATTTGATCATATTTCAAAATTACGCCCGTCGATACTCAAGCTGATGATAATAGACAATGTTAATAGACAATCTAATAATTTAAATGGGACGGTAAGCTATTTAAAAAATAAATTTAAAACTCACCATGAAGAGGCTCTGATACATATAAAATAGGTCGAAGTTCAAAGTCCTCACAGTGGCGTAGTGTGGAAGTTTTGGAGTGTGAATCCGTGGATTTAAATTACGAGTGCGTAGTACACTTCGTAGTGCGACACTAACAATCAATCACACAATATAAAAGCTTTAGTAAAAATTTTTAGAAAGAAATTAGTTTTGAAAACGAAACGGGTTTCTTTTTTTTAAATAATAAACTAAGAAAGAGCATCAAGAATTGATTCTGTATTAACATGTGACGGATCTATTCGAGTCATTTTCCTACTAATCCTCTTGGGGATACTTTGGGGCTAGCATTCACAATAATTCACAGCCTTTCAAGAAGAAACCCGTGATATTTAAATTAGTTTGACTGTATAAAGTCTAGGTTTTGTAGACGTAAATAGGAACCAGGGAGCTGTTACGTAAGTGTGAATATTGGAATATTTTATTCACAAACATAGCGCGAGTTAAGGAAGTAATTGCTAAGAGATTAAATTATTAGATTGGGGATTTAAAATAGATAGAATTAGTTATCGGTTCATTAACGCTTGTTCTCCTTATCTAGTTCACGTAGTCGGGTTTACTTAGAGTTATACATTGAGATTAGATAACGCTTTATGTATCACTCCTAGGTTTCCTTTTGTAGTTTCACTTGTGATTGTTTACGTGTGTTAAAAGATAAATAAAACTAATTGTTACTATGGAAGTTGCTGGTGATGCTTTGTTCCCTCCCCCCACACACCTTCAGAAAGGAAAAACAAAGAGCGAGGGGTGTCGATTAGGCCGACAACACCCACAAACAGAAGTAAAAATAGTTAAGTTATACAAAACCCTTTCTACCTACAATTCATTTAAATTCATTGAATTAGTTTTTTTTTCATTCTCTTCGCTTTCATTAGGAGATAAAGTAACATCTCTCTCTCTCTCTCTCTCTCTAATTAAGGTATAGTTAAATTCATTTTTAATTAAGTAAATGTATATACTCGCTTCAAAACAGATTTATTAAATTTTGAAAAACACCATATTGAATAATATTAAATACGTTTTTCTTTAAAAAAATGTAACTCACTTAAAGATAATTTAAATCACTGAACTCGCGTTATTTAAATTTATGGAACATAGTAATTAACTAGTTTTCATATTTTTTTCTTCACATTTCAAGCATTCTAAAAATTGCAATCATGTATAATTACCACACGCACAAACTAATCCACGTTATATCATCTTTTAATTCCATTTACCATGTTATGTAATGACCCTGACCCTCCAATAATTCGCACAAATGTGTCATTGTTTATTACCCTCATAACGGGATATAATCATAACTAAACTAAAATTCAGCTTATTTAAATAAAGAATTACATAACGAACATCATCCTATTTATCTAGACCAGTGACTCCCAAACTTTTTTAACCTATGAATTTCTTTTTATAGTTGAAACTTTCGCAAGGAACTCCAAGTGAAAAAGCCACAAAAATGCGTAGCATAAAAATTACAAATTTAAAAAAACATTTTGTTGAAGAATTATTTATTGAAATTATAACTTTTGTTTAAAATAAAATTAACAATAAAACTAATGACTTTGATGCGATGTTATGAGTGCATATGTATGTCCGTCTCAATGTTTCTGAGTAGCAACCACAAATCCCCACGAGCACTAGTGTTGAGTTGGTTTCTTTTTTTGTGAGTGGGATGAGATTTTTACAGCACTCAATCCCTGTTCTACCCAATTGGAAGATGGGAAAGTAGTTAACACAGTGCTTCTCAAACTTCTAATATTTGTAACCCAATATTCAGTCATAATTTTCATCGCCCCATCCCCCTCCATACAATAACAATGTATTGAGTTCAATAATACTATACTGTGATGCTAAAGTTATAGTCAAGGGCGTATATAAACGTCTCGCTCTACCAAAGCGTTATTTCCCCTAAATGTAAATATGCGTCTTTCCGAAGTACGATCTTTTCTGTGCACTGGTATTCATAAAATTATTCCGAAGGCAATGGAATGCAACAAATGGAACTTGACAGTGATTGCGGAGGATTTACTTATTTCAGAGGATTTGCTTATTTATTCTTTTTCGTCGCTCCCCCCCCCCCCACCTATATATCACATACGCACGCCTATTTGGAAAACAGTGGCATTGGAGAGCGAATTGCATAACTTTTAATCGGCAGCCAAGTTATTAATTATACACTGTAAAAATTATCATGATAAGTGTTAATTTTTGTATAGAATTTTGTACATGACAAGATCATGGGGGACACTAGAAATTATAAAATTTGTTCGTAGTATTGCTAAATTAATTATAAAATACTTTGTGTGGTACTGATACATTTATAAGTGCATTATATCAGTGTAAATATGTCTTTTATTTTTTATTATGTCAGAATGTATTTTGTTTATTTCAGTAAATTAGTAATTTTCTTACATAATTTTTAGTTTTCGACTTTTCAAGATGCTCATCTCCCCCCTCTTAGAGTTATCACGCCCTCCAAGGGAGGCGTGCCTCACAGTTTGAGAAATGCTGAGTTCTGTACAATAAGCCATAATGTGGCTTATAAATTTAGGATCTGTTTTTGTAACTAGAATTTGTGGTATCTTCGTTCAAACATTGGTTTAAATTCCTCTTTGGGGATATTTCAATAAGGTACTCCTGTATTAGTATGGATCCATCTGTGTTTAGGATCTGAGTTAGTCCACGCGTAAAAGGGTGCAATACCCAGTCGAGAATATCCAAGTGAATTATTGTTATTTATTTAAATTCCCATAAAAATAAAAATGAATCAAAATTTTTTCATTTTATATTAAACCTTTCGTGGACCCCCTGACATTTTTCAGGGACCCCAATATCAATTTAATTTTCCAAGGACCTGCTGAATAACATCAGGGACCCCTGTAGGTTCGTAGGGAACACTTTGGGAACCACTGATTTTGATCAGTGGTCTTCAAACTGTGTTCCACGGAACCCTGAGGTTCCACAAGGCGTACCCAAGGGTTCCACGAGCCGCAATAAAAAATCGAGAATGCAATATGCATGAAAAGGGATTCATTCTCTCTATGAAGTTTATATGGTTACAAGTATCTAAAGTTTATCCTATTCATTAAAATTTTATTGATATATAATAACTTTACTCTGCAACACTCTTTGAACTTTCACTATAATAAAAGGGTATTAAAACGTTTTATATCTTTATACATATACCTCCTACTAGATTGCGAATATATTCTATTGTTTACTATCTGGGTTCCGCGAGATCATTTTATACTCGTTAGTTAGCGCAATGCCTTTCAAAACTAAATAGTTTTCCAATGAAAAATGCACCTTTTTGCATTTGTGGAAAACAACACCTAAAATGAATTAATAGTAAGCAATGTATAACAGAGTTGATAAAATCTAAATTTAAGCAAGAACAACTTTTAAATTTTAGATTGTAAATTCATGCAAAATACGCGGGATTTCTCACACAGCTATAAACATTTTAATGCCATACAGAGTGAGTGAATCTTTACGTCGCCCTGTTCAACTACACGAGGGCTTTTGGCGACGGATTTCGTAATTTTGAACCATGGTCAGATGACAAGGACAACACCTAAGCTGGCACACTCCTTTCCTCACTACCATACCACAGCAACGGGAGGACGTTTGAGCTTTCCACAGATTTAACACATTCCTTTCAACCCTACACGGTTGGTCTTTATTGGTACTGGGATCGAACTCCTGACATGCCAGGCACGATCCAATACCTTGGCCACTAATGCCATAGAAAACTTTGTGTTTAAGTGAAATATATTTCCTGACATAAGTTTCAACAGAAAAATAGAGTATAAAAAACAAATTAAACTCATAATATGTTATTAGATTGCATTTAATCTCAATTGACCTAGACTTTGACAATTTGTGTGAGAAAAAGCAAGCACATATCCCAGTTACTAAATATAATGCATGGATAAATGACCCTTGGATCACAAATTCATATTATTAATAAAAAAATTATATTTAAAAAATTAAGATTAGATTTTTTAAAATAATAAATGCAATACTTTTTTAATTGCCTTTACATAAAGTGCCTATAACACGTTGATTTACTTTTAATATTATTGAGAGATTTATTCTTCGAAGTATGTGTATGGAATGGGGTTCCACGAAACCCCTTTTTTGTTCTAGGGGTTCCACGAAAGTACCCTGAAATTCCAGGGGCTTTGTGAGTTGAAAAAAATTTGAAGACTGTAATAGCGGTTGGATCCTGCTTACATCTGAACCCCCTTGTCTACCTGTAAACCCGGCTAGGTGTGTGGGAGAAACTGAAGGATCCACAGACATGATTTCAATCTAATTAATTTATTGTTTCCAAATATCAATCAGACACAATAACAATCTAACTAAAGTAGGTGATTAAATAGTAGAGCGCAGAGGTGAGATTCTATAACACGGGGAAACTATTGCGGGCCCTTAACTGAATCTAAGACAGCTTAATTACGCTCAAATATAACTACGTCGCACACTAAATCAGCTAACTTCTACCTAATCAAGCTCACGATACCTGTACTTTTTATGCATCGGATAATACACTGGAAACTTGCAGGTGATCTTTATCGGGCTTGATCAATGTCGTTGGATCCACACTCTGTAATCTTTTTCCTGGACAGCTCCCAGACCTCTTACTAATTCCACTCTCTTTCAAAAAATCTTCAACTAAAAACTAGTTAGCAGACTCTATGTTAATTCCTACTTGCCAACTCTAACGTGCCAACTCACGAACTCGCGAAAACAGAATTTATATAATATACTTCATTTACATAATAACGCTTTCTTGGTTAACGAAGGTTGGTTGAATTAATTATTTTTCCCCAGAAGAGTCCACAAGGTGATAATAAAGTCGTGGATAGAACCGTCACAAGACCACTGATTTAGACCAGGCATGTCAAACACGCGGCCCGCGGAGACATTTCACAAAACTATAAATATCAATCTTTAAGGGCTTTTTCATTTTGAAATTTATTTCTCGTAAACCTTTGTCGTAGTCTCTCACTACCCCTATGATTATTAACTCCCCTTTGCACATTATCTAAATTCGGGTATGTTGGATTCATAATTAACAACTACTAAATTAATAAATCAATATCATTTATTAATCTTTCTTAATAGATAAACACACAAATATTAATAAACCTTAAGAACAACAAATTACAGTGGAGTGAGATAAGAATTCAATTATGAACGACGGAACACTAACTGAGACTACGGTGAATAACGCATACAATCAAACTACGCATTTAAATCTAATTTATGAAAATCACAGACCTGATATCTTTTTAAGGCAGGATTCTTTAATATTTGAAAGATCTAAAGAGCGACTTCAATCCTTGATATCTTCAGTTCCGTCCAAACCGAATTAATGAACCTTTTCAATAATCTTCTTACGGCGAACAAACTTCACTAGTTAAACTAATCTCTCAGAACCACCTTCTTAATCAATCTTGTAGTTAACTCCTCTATCAAAACACGTAGTCATCCTCTTCTCTTCATTCCATTTCTCCCTTTTATATCTTTTTCGAACTCGCTAAACCCGAAACTATCTTGTTTGCATAAGTCACACTTTTAGCTCTCAGCGGGGATTGGTTAAAATAAATACAATCTTAAAAGAATTGAGAGAAGGTTAGTGAAACGCGTAAGCACCCGTCACACCTTTACTTAAAAATTTATAATATATTAACCCCTATTATCTTTTCTTTTTTTCTAAAAAAAAATCCTATTTAATAATAAAAGTAGCCTTTGAAAAAAAATTATTTTTTATATTTTATTACATTTTTTCATTTAATTTCACTATGACAAATTAATTTTCATTAAATTCTTAATTGCATTAAAAAATATTATTTGCTATAGATCATACTACGATTCCTCGTGTGTGCTACCTTTATTTCTCTATGAAGTGTCCAATCAAAGAGAGGCGAATAACGTGACGTCAGAGGAAATTGAAGATTTATTTTTTAAAATTAAAAACCCCTAAGATGACCAAGACAAAAAGTGCAGTGTTTACTCAATCGTTTGTGAATGAATGTGGATTTTGGTTTTTATTCATATTTAACTGAAAAGTCATTTAATAAAAATATGATCTAACTTCAAGAACAGAGTAATAAAAGATGAACTGAAGATGAACATCGTAATTTTCGAGAAAAATGGGAACTGCAATATTTCGATTCCCAAAACAAGAATAAAATAGTGTGTCTGATATGTAAAAACTGTAATTGGTGTGGTGTGGTAGTTAGGAGAGGGGGTGACAGCTCAGGTGTCGTCCGCGTCACTTGACCATGGTTCAAAATTACGCGGACCGTCGCCAAAAGCCCTCGTGTTGCTAATCAGTGCGACGTTAATATTCTCTCACTCACTTACACAAATCAGAAAACAAATTATAAATAATATGTTGCGAAACTTTGTAAAGACGAGTTGCCGAAATTGAAATCAAATCTTCAAAAATGAAAATACTGAAAATCGGGTGCGGCTTAGAATCGAAGAGGAAAACATTTTTGGATGGAATACTTAGAGAAATTACGGGTTCATGCATGTAATTTAAAAGTTTATAATACTGATAAAATAACTAATTATTCCTTTCTTATTAGTTCTCATTTTAAATTTATTTTAATTTCGTAAAATTTGATATCGATAAACCATTTTGCATTATTTTTCATTTTTCACAAAAATTTGTTGAGAATTTGGGGTGCGGCTTAGAATAGATGGCAACTTAGATTCGGGGGGGGGGGGGAAAAGAAATGGTTTCACGTCCAACACAAATAAAGAAAACATTTTCTAAGTGAAGTCGAAATTCTTTAACCAGCAGAGGTGATGAAATAGTTGAAAATTATAGTGTATTACTAAGAGTTGCAAGATAAAAAGAAACAAGCAAACATCATGGTAAAAATAATTTTAAACATTTTCAATGTATTATTCCATAGTAAGTACTGTTCTTGGGCATTACTTAGATATTGGACATGTTTTAAAATAGTCAACACAATTGTAAACTATATTCGAGCATGTAGACTTTAGCATCGTCGATTTGCTTCATTTCTGGGAAATATAGAATGTGAATTTATCAGTCAACCATACTCTACGAAATTTCAATGGATTTTGAGTCCTAAAGTGTTAAGATGATTTTTTAAATTGCTGAATGAAATCATTATTTTCTTGGAAGCAAAAAAATATGAATTTGGTGAATTAAAAGATGAACATTGGGTAAAGCCCCTAGCTTTCTCAGTTGATATTACAAGTCAACTTAACTTAAGCTTCGAGGCAAAAGTCCTTTTGTTACAATGTTATTTGAAAATAATAAGCTACAAACAAAAATTATTACAAACAGAAAGAGAAAACTCGCCTCACTTTGAAAGCTTTCAAAATCTATTGATCAAATCGCTTAAATTTAAATTTACAGAATATCCTCACCAAATTAAATTGTTAGAAACGGAATTCGGTTGAACATTTTTCGATTTTAAAAATTTTGAATTACAATTTTGTTTCTTAATTTCACCTCTATCTATCGATATTGAAATTGTCGATTAAATCTATTGTGATTCTTTGCTGAAGCAAAAATGTTTGAAAATTGAAACTCTAGGTTTTTGTAATTATTCATCTGTAGATAGGTTTCTTAAAATGTTATCATTTGTTACGCGTATTATCAGTGGCTATGTTTGGAAATATTTATTTATGCGAGAAACTTTTTCCTTTAATGAAAAATAACGAAAATTCAGAAAAGTCAAGATTAAATTATCAAAATTTATCATCATTTTTCAAAAATCATATCAGCTCAATATATCGCCTAAATTTTGATGATTTGTTTTAAGAAAAAAAAACGATGCTAAATATGTTCTCTAAAAGTAATATTAAATTGTATTTCGTATTATAACTCTTATTTTTATTTTTTTTATAAAACAATCTAAGACAATATAAAACAAATTTAAAAAATAAAAAAAATATTAAACGATTGTGTATGCATAATTATAATACATTGGGTTTTATAAATATAGAATATAATCATTCTAAAAATCCTGCTTTATTAATTTTTTGAACATTGAAGAAACATGCGGCCCTCAACTTAATTTAAAATAGTTCATGTGATATCAAATGAGTTTGACCTGCCTCATTTAGACCAAACACAGAAAAGACGTTCTAGGAAGTCAACAGAGATTTTGAAAAAAGAATTTGGTATAAAAGCCGAAATTCTCTTTTTTTTCCCTCTGGGAAATTCACGCCACGCTTTCTATTTGTCATAATGTTACGTAAATGTTTGCTGCTGCTTATTTATGACATATCTCTTGTACGGTGTGTTTGTTTGCGAGGGTTTTCTACATGTGAAAATAAATCAGGATGTCAATGTGTCCAACCTCATCAATTGTACGAAACCGATTACCCCCCCCCCAAATCCTCAATATCTTCATTAAAATGGGAATACACTCAGTAAATTTGTCGTGTATATAAATATATATATATATATATATATATATATATTGTTAAAGAAATATACAGACTTTGTATCAAATTCAATGTGTGAATAGAAGAAAGATGAATCAAAATTTCGATAGAAATCTATTTCATAAGATAAAATGAAAAAAAGAGAGAAAGCAGAAAATATTTTCTGCCCACGAGTAACAACACTTCAAGTGTGTAAACTCAATTCAAAAACCACACTTTGGTGTTAAAGCAGTATACCTGATTTTTTTTTCTTGTCTTTTTCTTCGATGCTTATCCATCATGAGAAAGATAACAATTTCATCACGTTCTCCTAAAAGGTTCGAAAACAGGATACAAACAAGAAGATGCGGTTAAGTGAAATCAATATTAATGAAGGTTCCTCTTTTTTTCCCACACAGAGGACACCTTGACCCCACACTTCCCTCTCCAAAACACACCTTTTAACTTTGGCTTCTGTATAATTATTTATAAACAATACTTACCAACTCAGATTTTATCGCTCTGCCACAGTAATGAGTGGCGATGGAAGATAAGTTAAAAGTCCCCCGTCCGACATTTTAGCTTATCTTGAGGATTTTTCAGAAGCAAGGAAAGTCTGCAGGTAGCTAGTGTTGCAGCTTTTATCCATGAATAAATTTGTACGATAGATGTGAGGCTTGGTACGATACATTCGATAAAATTTAATAATTTTTGGAAATGGATTTGGAATGGAATTGGAAAAATGGAAAGGGATGACGAAATTTATTTTAGATGCATTTACCTCCAAATGTTATAAGATAAGCCAGTCTTTCACGTTTCATTTAAAAACGGCAGAATATAAAACAGTGCTCCTCAAAGTTATAGTATTTGCAGCCCAATATTTAACCCCTAATTTTCATCGCGCCCCCTCATACAATAACAATGCATTGAATTCAATTTTTTATACATTGAAGTTAAAGCTACATACTTATGTGCCACCGGCGTGTATAAACGTCTCCCTTAGACAAAGTGGTAATTGACCCGGACATACCCACACACACACACACACATATATATATATATATATATATATATATATATATATATGTGTGTGTCTGTGTGTGTGTGTGTCTTTTTAAAGTGCAATCCTTTCTGTGCACTACTATCCCTAAAATTATTCCGAAGGCCTAGGAATGCAATAAAAGTACGTTGAGAATGCTTTAGAATGATTTACCTATTTCAGATTATTTACTTATTTATTCCTTTTCTTCCCCCTCCCCTCCAGTACATCACATACGCGCGCCTACGAGGAAAAAGGTTGGCGTTGACGAGCGAATTACGTAAATTTTAGCCGGCAGTTAAGGGATTAATTATAAAACGTGCTAATTATCAAGATAAGTGTTAATTTTTGTATATAATTTTATATATAACAATCTCATGGGGTCAATGGTAATTATTTAACTTGTTCTTAACTAAGTATTGTTATATTAATTATAAAAAAAAGCATTGTGTAGTAACGATAAATTTTTATAAGTGTATTTTATCAGTGTAAATGTGTATTTTGTTTTTTATTATGTCAGAATGTATTTTATTTACTTTCAGTAAATTAATATATATTTTGATAAAAAAAATTTGTAGGCTTTTCAATATGCTCGCGCCCTCCTCGTAGAGTCGTTACGCCCCTCCCCCTTAGGGGGGCACGTCCCACAGTTTGAGAAATGCTGATATAAAAGCATGAAGTTTGAGAGAATTGTGTAAAATAAATTATTTTTATACATAATGTAATTTTAACATTGAGCATTATTTACAAATTAAAATTTACATTTTTACAAAGATACGCTGTAAAATATAAAAAAGGTAGCTTAGTGGTTATGGTTACGAACTCATGGCAAGAGTGTCACGAGTTCGAGTTCAAGCCCTAATACAACTGAAGATCCACCGTGTAGAGTGCACTTTGAATCCGTCGAGGTTGAATTTCCTCCCCTCTTAGTGTGATTGTTTGGAGAGAGAGGTTCCACAGCTCAAGTGTCGTCCTTGTCATTTGCTTAAGGTTCAAAGTTACGAGGAACTTCACCAGTCACCCTCATGATGCTTTATAGTGCGCCATTAATAAATACTCAGTCGATTAGAAAAATCAGATTTTCGTAAAAAGAAATTAATGGTTTTCAGTATGGTTATAATGCGTGAACATCATCAATTTCATATGATATCAGTTAGGGTGTCGAACACAGGAGTGGGAAATAATGGCCCTAAATGAGCCCATCCTTGTTGTAGCTACTTGTTGTCCTCGGGAAAAGTCTTAAGGAAACGCCTGCTTATTCAGGAAATCCTAAAGTTGCTCTCAATTCTTTAAAATAATAACAATGGGAATAATTTCTTCCGAAGGTTTTTTTTATTTTTATTAAAGCTATGCATTGCTATTTGAATGAACTTAATTGTTTACAGTTATTTTCCTTCTTTTATTAATGAGGTACCGCTTTGCATCTTAACTCTTAGAGGTCTTTGTATTTTGTCACAAATAGTAACGAGATGTGGTAGAATGAAAAAAAAAAGGAAATTAACTTATCGGTAGTAATTTGTGGTGAAATTAATTAAACTACATCATTAAAAGTATTAGAAACTTTTGATAATTCTTTTTAAAAATTAAAAAAAAATAAGGATATTTAGTTAACTATGAATAAACAGAGCCTATAGAGATCACTTCTAAAACGTTTAATAATTTCTATAGAATGCTACAAAAATAGTGCAATTTTTATAAACAGAAAAAGTTTCAATTCTGTTTTAATGATTGTAAATTATATATTGTTTTTAAAATATTAACATGTATGCTTAGTTAGAGAAGTGGGACAAAGGTTAAATTATTAAGGTTATTAAATATATATGTTCACTAGAAATGAGACTTGGACTCTTTTTCTCAAAATTACAGAAATTCAAATTAATATAAAAAACATATAAAAGATGTCACATATGAGTTGACTGTTTATTAATGTTGAACTTTAAAGCAACACGAAGGCTAGTGGAGAAGAATCTCATAATTTTGAACCATAGGGAATTGACGAGAATAAATACCCCAAAGCAGATACCTCATTCTCCGAACTTCCACAACATTTTAACGAGAGGATTTTGACGCGCATCAGCCGTTGTACATGGCAGATCTTAAGTGATATCAGGACTCGAACCCAGGAAATAAAACACAGTGACCAGGATTTCACAGCCATGGCTACTTGGCAACTGCGACCAATGTACAATTTATTATTAACAGTTAGACTGCATTGTTTGAGAGTTCTTAAGTGTTCAGGCAAGAGCTTTATAAGAAAAGATAAATATTTTTGCGTGGTTAAACGAAGACTCTCTTCGAAATAAATTTTACGCAGCAATTAAAAAATGTAATTTAAAAGTAATATAATCAAAAATAATTTATTAATACTTTCCACTATTTACAGGTAGTAAAATAGCATAATAAAATTAGATAACTATTAATTATGTGTTTTTTATATTACCATTTGAATATATTGTATCGAGGAAATTTATTTATGCTTAGTAAACTTTCTTACGATTTAATTTACTAATAAAAAATAAATTATTAAAATTAACTCTAACGAAAAAATTGTTTAATTTTTTTTTTTAGTTAATTTTTCTACCACAAAGATTTTGTTTTTTATGAATGATTTAACATATTTTTTTTTGCTTAGAATCCTTCACAAAAGGCTATTATTGAACATTTAGAAAAACATACACATCGTTTATTGGTTCAATTTTCATCATACTGAAAATATTGCTTCATGGTCTATTATAAGCATACAAAAGTAAGGGGAACACAATAGACTAACTATATCTTGGAAGTGAGCTAGCTCTTTGTCCAGTTCTCTCTTCGTGGAAATTGATTTTTTGCTAGGAAGGGTGATCTTTATCGGTCCGCAGATAAGGCCATCGTTTTTGCCCCAAATTACTTTGTGCATCCATTAGAAAAGCAAATTGTTTGTTTCTTTTCCTTTGTGAAGAAAAAAAATGTTTTTTTTTTCGTTCTTTTTGGCAAAAACTTATTACAATACATTGTGAGTTGTTTCTTAAAAGGGTCTTGGTTGTTTTGCCTAAACTCTCGGGTTTGTACGATATGTATCTAGGGTTTTTTTGTATTGTTAATATCTTTTTACAAGATTTATCTTTTTTACTATTTACTACTTTTAAAAATACTTTCGAGAAATACAAAATCTGCTTTAGATGTTTTTTTAAAAAACATTCACACAACAAGTTTTATTTGATAAGCTATTCTGACAACATGAGAAATGTGTGTGTATAACATAGGAATATACATATACACACATAAAGGAAGATCTTTCCGCTGAGCATGACCCATACATGTATTTTTAATTAATTATGAAAATAAATTTAGAAATAAATACAAAAGAGATAATTTAATTTGTGTGTATACATTTAAAAGTTTCAAAATTTAGCTACTGTGACGTTTGGGAAAATTAATAGTAGGAAAAGAGTTAAGAATTTATTTACTTACAATCCCACAGAGCTAAAGTATAATGTATTTACATCTTAAAAATAAGTTATTCATACTATTAATTATTTCAAAACAACAGAATACGTCCTTTGTGAGGGAGAAGGCAAACACAACCGATCGTTTTGGTGTTTCAAAACGGACTCCTTTTTTATTCTGTTGGGGTGAGGCGGTTACCTATCAAAAACATCGAATTTCAGAACATCGGGATTCAGGCTCGTGGGTGGAATGGTGTTTTTTTTTACGGCCGCTGGTTGTCGGGGTAATGTCATATGAAAATACCCCGCAATACTTAGGGGTGAATGTGCAGTGATACTATCTTTTTTTGGAAAGCCGAATTTGTAGCTGTGCACAAACGTTACACTACCAGTAAATGGTATTTTTAAATGAAAATGAGAAAGATCTATTGAGATGAGTAAAAGCAATTAAAAAAAATATATGCATGCCAAATATTTAGCATTTGTTGTGTGTGGCAGTTTGGAAAGTGTGGTGCCAGTTCGAGCGTCATTTTCGTCACAAGAAAATGGTTTAAATTTATGAAATTTTCCTGCCAACAGCCTTTTTATTGCTTCAAAGTACGATGTTGACAAACAAGTAGCAAATATCGAGTGCATCTTAAAATAGCTCAGAGTAGGGACCTTCTATAATTTATTTTATGATTTTTTTTTACTGTTAATGTGTTATTCTACCTTGAAAATAACATTTACTATCAAAATATTGATTTTTCAAACAACATTAAATTGAAATATTTCTTAGCATTCTAACCCTGCTTAAAATTTATTTCCAAGCTTCATAAAACTGAAGATGATGGTATTTTGAAGCTTTATTGCTATAAGTAAATTTTTTATGCTTTTTTTTTCCCCTTGCTTTTAACTTTCTTCAAAATCAAATTATCAAAAATCTACTCTTTCACAATGAACCATAAATCAAAGTTAAGAAAGAAATGATACAAAATTTTGTACAAATACTCAAATGATTTCAAATCAGAGGAAGACTTTCTCCTCCTTTTTGTGAATTGCATGCAATTTTTATTGGTAATTAAGTATGCGAGTATTAAGTAGATTTTAAAGCATTTTTTTCCTAAAGCGATCTAGTGCTACAATATTTTGAATGCAGTAACCCAGTTTTATAAAATATCCGTCCTTAAAAGAAATAACTATCTTCCCAATAAAATTGCAGAGTAATAATAAATTCATTTGAAGTTATGATTGTGAAAACATAGTATTTGAAGGAAAGTGGTATTTTTATATACAATTTTAGTAAAGGAACTATAATTCTTTTTATTAAATTGGAATATAATTCACAAATAACATAGATATATTTTTAGACATATTCAACACCATAACGCATATGTAAAGCCTCTTTTAAAAATAATTTCGTAAAATACTTTTTGGAGTAGGATAGCAAACAATAGGATAGTTTAGAGGAGGTAGGATAACTCTTATTTCAAACAATTTATTCGATTTTGAAGATGTTCGAAAAACAATGAGTTAAACAAAGCCTTCCCTTCAACAAAGATTTACGAACTACTTCATATATGAGAGGAAAAGGTTCAATTATATTTAAATTTTCATGAAGTTATTATTTCCTTTTTAATATTCGGTAAAATTTGCTTTTGAAAGCAAACTGCTGGAAAAGTAAATAAGTATATCATATTTTCTATTAGAGAATAAAATTATATTGTTATTATATGTGTTTTTTTATCCAATGAACAAATTTGTTTCAATGTGCTTTACAATTTTCCATGTGACATTTTAGTTATAGTAAAGATTTTTTTAAAGGAAATGAGGGAAGAAAATAAGTTATTAAATAGACAGTCAGATATTATTAAATTCAGAACAGTCTGTCCCGAGATTTTTAAAAGGAGAAAATGCACATCACTATGCTCTTAGAGTCTGCTCGACTCAATCCTCTTGATTTAACTCGTTTTCCAATTCAACCAATTCAAATCTCAATAAAAAGAATAGTGCTCCTTTATAATAAAACAATCTCTCAATCTTTTCAGAACTCAATTACAGATTTATGTCAATCACAACAAATCCTATTTTCCAGCCTCAATCTTTAATTTTCCCTTCATTCACTAGTCAAAAAGGGGAAAAAATATCTGATTGAATTCACGAAAAGAGATTTAAAAAAAAAATGTGTGAATTAAAGATCAGTGTGAAAAGTGCTTCTGATTGATTTCGTTGATTTGTCCCATTGCCCTTCCGTCCGAGTAATGAGCTCCCTAGTTATTAATGCCCCTGGTGAGAACCGTCCCCCGAAGACGTTCTTTTGAGGGGCCCATCACTTCCTGTGAATCCTTCGCGATTTCCCATATGGCGTGTGACCCCCTACCCCCCCCCCCTTCGAAGATGCTTCTGGTCATGAGAAGTATCGATTATAATTGGTAAATCATGTAGAAAAGATCAGTCCACTATTCATTATAGGGTAATTGGTTATTAAGATGAGATGGTAGGGTGAGAAATAGTTTCCTGGTCCTGGTTTGAGGCTTTAATGAATTTCATTTATGGAAATTAATTGAATTAAAAGAAATTTATATTCTGGCACAAATTGGAATGAATTTATTAGAGCGGAACTTCTCTCTTTCGATTAGTTCTAATTTAAAAGCATTTATACTAAAAAAAGTGAATTGTTGTAGAGAACTTTCAAACCAAGATATTTTGTTAGGATAATTCATTTAATGTAGTGTTTTACCAAACGATTCTTCAAAATAGTCAAACCATTGGCTTTTCTTGAATTGCGCAATGAATAACGATTCGCATATTTTGTAAATTAACAAAACTTTTGTAGTTTTGCAAAAATTTAAATTAAAAATAATAATGAACTGTCAAATGACCTTGTAAAATAGTAAAATTTATTTTAAGCCAAATGTCAAGATAATTTTATGATATCTTTCTGAATTATTGGGGTGTTTTTTAATAAGTTTTGGATTCTATTTCCTTTAACTATTTACTCTACACTAATGACTTCATAATATAAGTAATTACAAACAGTTTATTCAGAAAAACTGACAAATACTAAACTCAATATAAATTTTTTTAATACATTAACAATGGCTCGGTGGAACAGAAATTTAAACGCGAAATTATATTTTATAGTAAAAATATTTACTTAAATATAAATATAGCATAGTAAACTAGGATTAACCTAAGCTATGCAGCAGCGGTCCTCAAACTATTTCAACTCATGGAATCCTAGAAGGTGCTTTCGTGGAACCCCATTCCATACACATACTTCGAAGAATATACCTCTCAAAATAATATTTAAAGTAGATCAACATGTTATAGGCACTTTGTGTAAAAACAATTAAAAAGTATTGCATTTATTGTTAAAAAAATTCTATCTAGTTTTTTTCACTATAATTTACTCACTTGCGTTACATATTCTTTTAATTTGTTTTTTACACCTTGCTTTTTTTTTTTCTGTCACTTATGTTGAGAAATATATTTCACTTAAACACAACGTTTTGTATGGCATTAAAATGTTTACAGCTGTGTGAGAAATATTTTGCATGAATTTGCAATCTAAGATTTAAAAGCTGTTCTTGCTTAAATTTAGATTTTTAACATCAACTCTGTTGATACGCTGCTCACTTTCCTTCATTTTAAGTGTTGTTTTTTACAAATGCAAACGGTGCATTTTCCATTAAAAAACTATTTAGTTTTGAGAGGCATTGCGCTAACTAACGAGTATAAAATTACCTCGTGGAACCCGAGATAGTAAACAATAGAATATTCGCAATCTAGTAGGAAGTATATAGATAAAAAGATAAAAGGTTTTAATATTCTTTTATTATATTATAATGTGTGAAAATTTAAAAAATGTTTCAATAAAGTTATTATATATAAATAAAATTTTAATGAATAGGATAAGCTTTAGATACTTGTAACTATATAAACTTCATAGAGAACGTGAATCCATTTTGCATACATATTTATTTCTTCTCAATTTTTTTATTGCGAGTCATGGAACCCCTGAGTATGCCTTGTGGAATACAGTTTGAAGATAACTGCTATATAGAAAGCATATGTGTTTGTATTTCCAAGCCCTAGTAAAAGACAAGACATTAAAATTATAAAGATGGTAACAAATATTATGTACATTTAACTTTTTTTTGTACCTTTCTTACTAAGTTTAATATTTTTTTACAGTTTAAACTAAGTTTTAAACTGATTTTTAATACTGAAGCCCAATATATATTAATACAGACATTCATAAGTAGATTATATAGAGCTACTTTTGTGTTGTAAATTATAGTATTATTAAAAATAATTAAGATTTTTGATACGAGCAAAAATGATGCAAAACATATACTATCAATAAAACACTAATCTGAGACATTTTCGTATTGAAACAGTTTGAACTAACTGCACATTATTAAATATAGCCACATAACCAAGAGAATCACGATGACCAATTGAGTTGACATTCCACTCTGTAAACTGTTTGAATTTTCAGTGTATTATTATTATTTTTGCATGATATAGGGCTATGTAACGTCATTATCATTCAACTATTGATGAAGCGATGCTCTGCACCTGACCAGCTGGTACTACTTCAAGATGTATTTACCAAAGTGCAAAATCACAAAAAAAAAAAACTTTTTACAACGTAAGAGTATTATATCTAACGTTGTTATAAATGCAGTTCAATCTTTAGTTAAAGAGCTATCTTCACCCAGAGCCGTTGGTGTCGTAGTTAGTAGAAGGGGGGGGGAGCCAGCTCAGGTGTCGTCCTCGTCACTTGACCATGGTTCAAAATAACGAGGTCCATCTCCAAAAGCTCTCGTGTAGCTGAACAATGCAACGTTAATACTCACTCCCATCTTCGCCCAGACTGTATTAAAAAATTTGGGGGGGGGGGGTTGAAAGCCTCAAAACAATTTTTCAATTTTACATACTGGAGTCAAAAATATCCTGATCTTCTAAAACAGTAGTTGGTACTGTTGTAAGTGAGACAACAGTGATATTCACTAATACAATTACCAATCGTCTAGATATTATAAAATGTACAAGTTTGAAATTGGAAATTTTTTGTCATTACCCCCTGCTTTTGAGGCTGACTACGTGAATAAAGGGAGCGGAAATTAAGTCTAAAGCTTCAATAAAAGAATAAAACTCTGAGAATAAGAAAAAAAATTATGTCTGAAAAATTTTAACGGAAATAGAGGACCCAACGTATGAAACGGATACATATTAAGTGTAAAATAATGAAGAAAAATTTAAAATTCAATCTTTAAACTTAATTTTTTTCAATTTCTAATTTTCATATTTTCTCTCGAGATTATAAAAGAAAGTTTCGGTTGCGGAGCTATGATATTTTATGTGTTATACTTGTACATCTCTACTTTTTTTACCTTTAGAATGGGATCAATAGATTTTTTCTAAGATGGTAAAATACAAAATGAAAAAAATCCTCATTTATTTTATAATTTTTTTAATTTTAAAAATATTTAAATAAGAAATAAAATTAAATTTAGAGGGGTATACAGAACACAGATATATATATATTTTCAATTTGATGGAAGTTTGTAAGATTTACTCTAGATTTTTCAAATGTTATCTAGTAGGAAACAGGATCTAAGCTATTTTGTTTTCATAATTTTGTATTAATATTTAACACTAAATAAAAATATACAGTAATCTTCAGAAATTTTTTTTCAATATCTTAAACTTGACACTTTACTGCGTAAACTGTGAAAAAATCTTATTAAAAGCAGCAAAATTTAGAGGAATGTGAGGGATCGTGAAAAAGTGCACCAAAATGGGGAATTTTAAAAACTAGCAAGGTACTATGCTTCTCTAAAGAAACAAGGACCATTAAATTTTTTAAATAAAAGAAATACATTTTATCTGTGGCCAATACATTAAATTGTGCCTATGGCTATAAGAATTGTCAAAAAGGATATAGCCAAAGATCCCGTGGCAATGATTATAAAATGCTTATTTGATACTCAATACGGTACGGAACTCTGTTTCCCTTGATGGAAAAAAAAAACATGTTAACCACTGCATTAAAAGGACACGAACTTGTGATTGTCCAAAGTTAATCCTTTCGCGACCATCCGTGGGAACGTAAACTCGTCTCTTAATCCAATCCTAATGCCTTTTTCATGAAATTACGAAGCTTTTGCTCTCAATGCCTGCCCACCACCCCAGGAACAATGGGTCAAAACATTGGGGAGAAATGTTTAAAAAAGGGACAAATAAGAAAGAAAAACTCCCCTTCCTAATCCCGGGCTTATTTAACATTGGAGGAGGTATGAGAAGGGTGCTGTGTGTGTGGGGGGGGGGTTAAAATTGGTGACGGGGGATGGGAGGGCACGTGAGAGTTTCTGAGGGAAGCAACATTGGACTAGATAAATTTTTGATTGTTAAAGTATGGGACTGGGGAATGATGGATTCTTTTAGATACGCAAAAAAGTTCTTTTCAATTCGCCGAGAGGAGGGCGTTTGATTTTTTCAATTATGACATTTTTTATGTAAGATGTAATGTATGTAGTTTATTAAAATAAATGTATCGTATTTACTCGAATCTAAGCCGTGCTTTTTCCCCAATATTAAAACTACTGAAAATTGGGTGTGGAATAGAATAGAATTAAAAAGACGTTGAAGGAGCAATTACAGGTTCTGAACTATTTTACACTAATTTTCATTTTCCACAAATAATTGTTGATAATTTGGGATGCGGCTTAGATTCGAGGAAATACGGTATGTAGTTTATTTTTTAGTAATAGCTTTTGATGTAAGTCTATTACATTTTTTTCTAACTGATTTAAATACTTTTTCAAGATTTGCTGAAATTTTAATTATAATAGAAATAAATTTAAAAATTTTAA
This sequence comes from Trichonephila clavata, assembly GCA_019973975.1. Classification (NCBI taxonomy): domain Eukaryota; kingdom Metazoa; phylum Arthropoda; class Arachnida; order Araneae; family Nephilidae; genus Trichonephila; species Trichonephila clavata. The sequence goes on along the minus strand of BMAO01039063.1, from coordinate 70,092 downwards.
TACTTTTTAAGATATTTTGCTAGTTAAGAATTAATATTTATTGATATTGATCCCTAAAAAAGTGTTTACAAGATTTAAGTATTCTATTTTTGAAAAAGTACTTTTGACGTGTTCGGATACCTCGATTTACCATTATGAACTGTTACACACAACACATAGTCCTTTTTTTTCTCTCTGTATCTGGTCCTTATTACCATCGGATATAATACAATATATGACTTTTAGAGTTATGGTTGTCTTTCACAGGAGAATTAGTATACTATTTCATAAAAACTGTTTTTCCTGGGATAAAACTCGCATATGAAAGCCTTAGGAAAGTCTGTTTCCCATAGGATATTCTGTAGAGTTGTGTGTTTAATGTAGACTTAGATAAAATATATTAAAGTATCCTAATACTTCTGGAGTACTTTTTTTTAAAAAAAAATAGCATACTAAAACATTATAAATATTTTTTTAGGAATCAACACCAAAAAATAATTAACTAACAATGTTTAAAGAAATGTCTAAATTTTACAAAAATCACAATTATAAGTGAAATTTTAGCAATATTTTTGAAAAAAAAAAGCAATTAGAGAGAAAAAAAGTAATAAACTTATTTTAATAAAAGTATTACAAATACAAATTAGATGCATTTGTCTAGAGAATGTACTAAAATTATAAAGGTTTCAATGAAACTTAAACATTTTAGAGATGACCTAGTAAATATTATAAGAAATGGGACATTCTTTATAAGATTATTATTTAAAAAACAGACCATAACTTAAAAAAATATTCATACAATAAGAAATATTTTAGTACATTCTCTAGAAAATTATATATATATATATATATCAGGTTAAACAAGTTTTCAGGCTTGCCATGACGCATTTTAAATAATTTAAATGCGCAATTCAGTAGATTAAATACTTCCGTTTCTTCTAATTTTATAAAAATTCATTGTAACTTGACCACTAGGTAACTTCGAAACAAAAAAGAATGCTTTGTAAAGCCAAAAAAAGATCCCTCTATTCAATAAAAAAAATAAAATAAAAATATGCGTTTTTACCTAATTTACTCATTTCAACGTGTTCGGATACCTTAAGGGCAAATTCGATAAAGAAAAGTATTTCAAACTAAAATGTTCAAAATGAAAAATAATAAAGTTGTTGATTTTAAGGGGAAAAAGAAAGAAAAGGTTAAAAACTCAAAAATGTGACAAAGATAAAGAAATAAAATAACATAAAAAGGAGCTATAATAAAAGTGTCTGGCTTGCTTATTAAGCAAATACCTTGACTTTATACGGTAATTTTTATTTTTAAAGCTGAACGCGCGCTTTAAAATACAGAAATAAACACATTTTAAAATAAAAAATAAACAATTCTAAATCATTTAAAATCAAACTTCAGTATTAATCTAACAAAACAGGACCACTAATCTGATAAAACAAGAAAAAATTTAGACTCCCACATACATTGAAAGATAAGAAATTAAATTTAAACGTTATATTACATCGCAATTCTCTCTCTTTCTTTGAAATGACGGGTTCCTTTCTACGTAACTTATCTACGTATCCTCTTTTGGTCTTTCGGTAGCGAGGTCAAAAAATAAATTAGCAAGTCAGAGTAGGATTAGCGTAAAGGTACCTACTTCCCTATCTAACCTTTCCCCTCATAATTTTTACTCCCCTCCTTTAAAACAATGCCTCCTTTTTTTCAACCCCCCCCCCCCAACAGAAATAGATATTTTGTTTCGAATCGTGAGATATGGAAAATGATGTGTGTAAAGAAGTTCACATCATTAAATAATATGTTTTATGAGCATTTTTATGCTTGTATCGATTTATCCGTTGAGTAAAAGTGATGGTTTCTTTTGGGGGGAAAAACTGCATTCTTCAAGTAGATTCACAATGTTTTCAAACACAAGCATGTTAGGACATCAGCTCCATTTTTAAAAGAAAAAAAAACTTTGTTTCAGAGAAAAAATATCATTTATTTTAAATCCTGTTGCTACTTGGGCAGGCCCATCCCAATAACTGCGTAGATAATTAAATTTCTTATTTTTGGAAAGATTTACGTTATCGTGTATTTAAAATTATTTCAAAAATTTAGATAATGAGAACTCTGACTTAAGTATTTACAAATTGAAAGCTTAGGGGTAACTGCATAAATTTATTTTTAGAAAGAGGTTGGGGATGAGCATTGGCATTTGCCCTAAATTATTATTTATCAAATTATTAAAGATATTATCAAAAAAACTTTATTTTTCTTTTTCTTTATTTTCCTACACCCATGGAAAGGGATATCTTTTCATAATACTCGTGTACAGAAGACACCTTCGTTTCAAAATTCAGCTTAATTTTGAACCCGAGGAACCTTAAGTTTCAAACTTTCAGTTTTATGCCTCAAATTAAATTTTTTTTTCAATATTCAAAGGTACACTCAATCTCTCAAAAAAAATTTACCCCCTACTTTCTAAAATTAAATTCATACTTCTTCCAATAACTGATTAAGTTCGTTTAAAGCGGAAACGCTTAACCATGTCCCTGGATTCCTAGAAGTCGTCAAAAACACTTCATGGCAGTAAGTTCTTAAGACTTCTGAGGGTCGAGATCTCTATGCAAAGTAAACCTACATGCCCCACCGCTTACCCCACACAAATAATGAATTTTTACAAATTTATCAACTTGAATGTCTTTTTAATAGCTGGTACTGCTACTTACTTTAAAGAACTAAACTTCTATCTTTTCAGAAATACAATATTTAAAGAGAAACACGTTAATTAATTAAATTAAAATTTAAATAATACATAAAATAACTGATCACTATACAAATGCTTTTAATGGGAGGAATAAATCTGGCGCATTAATAACAAATTTTCAACATTTGGTACCAATCTTGTGAGGTTTAACCCTAAACCTCCTCTGTAAGTAGTGTCCAGTCTTTTTTTTTGGGGGGGGGGGACTGGGAACTGCACTGAAAACTGCATTTCTCGCAACAAGGAATCAAAAACTTTCTCACGATATTCCATTATTCGGGACACAAAAACAGGTATGTCTTTTTAAGCCAAAATTCAAAATTGCTGACATTCGTTTCTAAGTTTTACTTTAAGATCTCCATTAGTGCCTATCCCGATCATCTCCTTTGTAATATGACATTTATCTTTCAAATGTGATCATATGGATTCCATGATTCCATTACCCACTGTGGTAATACCATATATATATATATATATATATATATATATATAGTCAAAGCATTTTCAAACCTAGTTTCAAAATCTGGATAAAGAGCTTTAAAGGTCGAACGTAGATTAGAACGTCCTGCCAGAGATTGTCTGTGAGAGATTGGGAAAATTCGCGAACTCCAATAATATTCTTTATTAGCTTAATTCTGAACAGAAACGCTGAAATGGTCCTTGTTTTTATAAAACTTATGCTGTCATCTTGTATAACCGAAGTTAATATTAAATTTATTAAATAAATGTGTTAAATAGGTAATATCTAGTTTCCATTTGATTAAATATTCTTTTAAAATTAAAGTCACGATCTGCTTTAATAAGAGCTACTGTCGTAGTACATATTATCTTACACGTTTACATATTTACATTACACATTTACATATTATCTTTTCGCTTACGTGGACCCCTTGCAGGTTGTTATAGACCCCTGGGGGTCAATATAGATGACTTTGGGAATCGCTGGTGTGTAGAATATGATGACAAATAGTAGTACAACGATAACCTATAGTGTAATAAATGTGTGCGTGACTCAAAATCTAGCTAAATAATTTCTTCAGAAATCTTCATTATTTTTCGATCTATAGGGTGCATTTAATGACGCTTCATCTATGAATGATTGAACATTTCATTCACATTGTTGGTAAACTTAAGCCTAATCAACTTTTTTGCATATGATGTAATATTAGGTATATTTGATACAAAGAATTGTTCAATGAAATTTTGTGCTTTAATGCTTATGATAAATCTTACCAATGACATATTGTTAATAGCAATATTTTACTTAAAATTATTCTTCTATTAAACACATATCATTAAATTATTAGTTAACCAAGAAATTTCTATCGTTTTCGAAATGAAAAAAAAAAAACTACCCTGTATTTTTAGATAAAATAACTTTTATATCTACTCTGGCGCACGAAGCAATAATTTCCCAGCGAGAAATTACCCTCCGTATATAGAAGGGGCCGTTGCACGCTAAATCTGTCGAGGCTCAATGTCCTCCCGTTAGTGTCGTATCTTAGTTAGAAGGGCACCATCTCAGGTGCCGTTCTCGTCATGAGATCCAGATTCAAAATTACGAGGTCCGTCACTAATAGCACTCGTATTACTTTAAAGTGAGACGTTAACGTCACTCAATGAGAAGTTAATTTATAAATTCTACGTTTTTATGACATTGATCCTTTTATTTTCAAAAAACTTCAACACCTATTTTTTCGAATTCTTCCCTGTTGAACTGTTCTCACACAAATGACGTAGCCACGGTAGCCTGATCAAGGTATCAGATCGCGGCTGACATGTCATGAGTTCGAGCCCAGTACCACTAAAGATATGCCGTGTAGGGGAGCGATGCAAATTAAATCTGTTAGAGCTCAAACATCCTAGCATTGGTAAGGTGTGGTAGTTGGGAGAGGTGGTGCCAGCTCAGGTGTCGTCCTCGTCACTTGACCATGGTTTAAAATGACGAGGTCCGTCGCCAAAAGCCCTAGTGTATAGCTAAACAGTGCGACGTTAATATTCACTCACTCATTCACACAAATGATTGTTTGATAAAAATAGATGAAATCTGGTGTAAAAATAAGGAGAATGGGGAAGGTACTCGCATTCTAAATGTAGAATTTTAATATGGTCTACAGAAAAGTGCGATGATGCGTTTCTTTTCGTCTTAATTTTCCACCTCTTATTTTGTGCAAATGCTTCTTTACATTAAACATTTTCGCAAGTCGTTGACACGCTAAATTTTAATTGGTTTAAATCAGGGTTGGGCAATTATTCTGGGGCGAGGGCCGCATTGGGAAACAAAGGATACTTAAGGGCAGCAAGTTGTCTCCACAATTTAAATAAATACAAGTTAAATAAAGTGGCCGATTTATTCAATTTATTTATTGTGCTAATTTCTTATCTATTATACATTTAATTTTAAAATTAATGAGACTTGTTTAGATGTGATGTTTAATTTTAATTTGATGAGACTTGCTTAGACATGATGTTTAAGTTCAATTTAATGATATTTGTTTAGACATGATGTTTAATTTTAATTTAATGAGACTTGTTTAGACATGATGTTTAGGTTTAATTTAATGAGACAAACTTAACACACTTTTCTATAATATTTTTAAAAAAATCTGGAGTGAGATTTTTTGTTGAAATTTTCCTCCCAGCCTGCAAATTAATGCCAGCTAAACTGCATCTATATTTACTCTTGTTGGTCTTCATGCAAGAAAAACCTTGCTCGCACAAAATGCGTGTTGACCCAAATATAGAGAACATTTTTTATCTATCTGGTTTTCTCTTATTGTCTTGGTCAGTGGCTTAACGTACACCCCCGCATTCCCCGCATCGTGGAACGTCCCAGGATTCTAGGGGACCTAAAGCCTGATGCTACGGTTTTATAATCCTTTGTAAGATCCGGCTCCTGCTTGCGACCCAAAGCCTGACTTTTGAAATTTTTAATGGGTTAATTTTATGTGAATTGCAAATTAAACAAAAAAAGGCTTTTTGCATATCTCATCCAAACAAAAAGAACCATATTAGTTAAATTTGAAGTCTGAAGGTCTAATAGATGATAAAAAGGATTTTTTTTTTAAATTTATGACGCCCGTAACTCTCTTGGGGGTCGTTTTTTGAAAACACGTTCCTAAGTTAATCTCTACTCAGGAAAAGTAACACATTGATACAAATTTTAAGTAAGGAACGCTTAGAATAGTGTAAATAATTTATATCTGCATGCTTTATAATTTAATATTGGTTTCTATTGTATTTATTTTATTTTAAAATTATAATATTCGCTAGCAACGCCGTTCCAATGGCAATTCAATGGAAATAGTGAAGTGCTGGTGATAGAGCCAAGTTGGCATCATTTTAGGCGACTGATTGAACGGTGCATAAGTTCCTTTTCTGTAGCGTCACTTAGTGGAGAACTTCAAAAAAGAGGATAGTACAAAAACCTTCTCCAGAAAAAAATACATATACATGCTGATTTCCATAGTGATCGTTTGAACGGTTTTAGTGTGAAGCAATTTCATATGTACAAACATCCATTTATATAGAGAGAGATAGATAGATAGATAATCTTAATTTAAATTACAGAGAATGCTTCGAGATTGAGTCAATAGCTAATATGACGGTTAAGGAATTTTTAGTTACGTCTGATAATAAATGTAAGCAATATCTTTGGAATTATTATACGTTACAAAAATGATAAAACTTTGTCTTGGTTCTTGGTACTTAAAACTCGCATGGATGACTAGACACATGTGTGGCAGAGGAAATCTCCTGAGATGGGTAGTCTTTCACTAACTGCAATGGTATTCCCGGAAATAAAACAAGTCTACGGACAAAAGTCAAGGAATTTTGTAATAAGGCGTAGACATTTTTTGAAAATAAAACATTAACACGTGGATTTTTTCTTATGTCCGTGTACATTCAATTGATTCCAAAAATAATTCTGATTCGAATAAATGGCAACTAATGTAACCTGAGAAGTCAGAAAGAAAACGGAAGTCTGACGGTTTTTGATTTCTGAAAATTGTTTTCGGCGGTGGCATCCCGCGAAGAAGTCGCTTCTCACCACAGACTTCAAGGGCAGGCTAGCGAAATGAGAAATGGCATTTGCTTTGAAGTTTACGGGTTTTTGTTTCCCACCCCCACAGAGATGACTGCGGGGTCTTTGTTTATAGGTGTGGCCCGACATTCATCATCTCATTCAGCGCTCTCTCCCCCTTGACCTCTTAGGGATGGCTCCGTCAAATGTGAAAATCATCTGCTGAAGTCTCATGGTTTTCTGTATTAAGGCCAAGTATTATTGTGGGAATCCATATTTGGATATATAATTTTTTTTCCAATTAGCTATAAACAATTGAACAATGAATTAGCTGAAATATCGAAAATGAAAACTTATTGAAGAAGCGTCGGTTCCAAAAAGTAAAGAGATTGGGAACCTTGATTTTGCAAAAGGAATGTTTTCATTTTAAAAACAAAAACACACTAATCAACAAATTGATTACACGGAAATTACTTTTGAGCACTCACATTTTAATATCTTTACAATCAAAAACAATAGTTTGTAGCACAGGAATTTATTATTAAATTAGTAAAAGAAGGAAGTGATTTAAAAATTTTGAATTGATATTGTTCAAATCAGACACATTTTTTTTTCTTTTTAAATATCAAATGTAATGGAACTTCCACCGAGTTATCCAATAACCTTCGCTCAACTGCATGATTACTTATGGTCACGAACTCCTGGCCGGCGTGTCATGAGTTCAAGTTCTGGTGCCACTTGAAGACCTATCGTGTATAGGGGGCTTATGCTCGTTAAATCTATCAAACTGAAAGTTCTCCCGTTGGTGTGTTATGGTAGTTAAGAGAAGGAGGTGCCATCTCGCATATTATCCTCATCACTTGACCGGAGTTCCAAATTATGTGGTCGGTCGCCAATAGCCCTCGTGTTGCTTTCTAGTGAGACGTTAATGTACACCCACTCTCTTATGATTGTTTACCAGGAGTCGGCAGCCTTTTAGCTGTGGAGTGCGAAACCAATCTACCAATATGATTCAGCGTGCCACACAGTAGTACATTTTTGAAACAATTCGATTCCCGCGATACTGCAATCAGAGTTGAAAAATAAAGGTAAATAATGCAGATTCACAGTTTAATCATATATTAGTTTTGCATCATTTAAAGGTATTTCTTAGCATAAAAATAAACAGCATAAAATATAACTATTTATTCAACGAAAATTTTAAAAAATTAAAATTGTAGATATGTTATGTATTTTTAAACATGTTTATATTAAAATAAAAAAATAGACAACAAAAAATACATTTTCCTTCATTAAAGTTAAATAAGTAGGTAAATAAAAATTTTAATGCGAACCTAGTGTTTGCATCGTTCTACTTTCATATCGATAACACAGTTGTGTAATTTGTGACTTTCAATTTGACATGATTCTGAGCATAAAAATAAACAATTTCTTTGCAGACTCGAAATATTTTTTTATATGTCTAACAATGACATTCAATAATTTACAGAATAGCGATGTAAATTTATCTTTAGAGTTTTATCTTTCAGAATTTTTTTCTTGGTTCCGTAAATGTCCATAATTCTGAAGAGGGTTGTCAAATAATCCCACTACTAATTTACCAACTTCTATCCACTCAAAAATTGACAAATTTATAAAATTGTGTTGAGTGCCACTGAGAATTGGACCACTTGCCACATATGGCACTCGTGCAATAGGCTGACGAACCCTGGTCTATACCGTTGATTCCCGATAAGTGTTCACAATACCTACCTCTTAACGACCTAAGTATCACTCAACCCACATAGGTAGAACAATTTTAGTGAAACATCTTTATGTGTAAATCTCAAGATGAGGCGCATGATTATTTTTTTATTTAAAAAAGTTCTCCACCCACGTATCACTAGCAGGTTCTCACGAAAAAGTTTTTCCTTTAACTAACCTTTTTCATATTTGGTATGAGAACCTTATCTAATGACGGAACCATCGTATATGCAAATATGCATTACTATTTTAGCAGATAAGGTACGGCAACGATGAATTACCTCAAAAAATTCCACGAGTTAGAGGTTTAGAAACGCTTAGCGAATGTGTTCTGAAGCTTATCGCTAGCTTCACAGCAGGATTGATTAAGGAAAAGGTCCTAAGAAGATCAATTTTCAGTTAAGCTACGAGGATGCTTCATTTAAATACAAGTAAAAAGTTTGTTTCCTTAGGGTTAGGTAAGCCGATCCATGTGTAAAGTATCCTTGATATTAATAAGTAATATAATTTTTAAGTCAATTCCTACTTCGTTAAATTAACGTACTGGTGCCATTTGTTGCAGCCAGTTATAACTTCGACAAAAATAACGCAGAATAAGCTTAAAGTTAAAAAATAAAATTTATTTAATGAATTAATATTTGAAAAACTGTATTAACATCAAGTAAAAATGTATTGGAACTTGATTGGATGAATAGAAATTATTTTATTAAGGATTGAAAATTTGAACATTTCATATATATAGGGAGTGAGTGAACTAATAGTGGGAATTGAAAAAGAGAATATACGTAAAAGTATATCTCTAAACACCCACATAACATACAACAGAAATATGGTATTCATGATTAAATATGTTTAATCATTTAAGCTAACTTTCTTGATTATCCTTTATTTCTGCCAATAAACAAAGCCTTTTGCAATCCGAAAGCATCTTTTGAAATTTTTTTTCTTCTGATTTGTTTGCTTTTTTTCTCCCTGACATTTTGCTAAAATTCTTACTGAAAAAGATTTCAAGAAAGTGCAAATAGAATTGAATCTCAAGAAAACATTTTTATAGATGGTTTTAAAGAAAAACCTGGCTGTGGCCTCTAGCTAAGAAAATGCATGCGTAAGCTATTTAGTAATATTGTCTAATAATAAGACATAAATCAAACTTGAGTGTAATCTTTAACGTGGAGAATGAGAATTAAAATGAGAATATGTTAGAAAAGTGGTATCGTACTAGATAATACAGAAAGAATATACACACATAATTTAAATTAATATTAAGTTTGGTTACATATTTATATCCATTCGTGAATGTTTCTCCTGTAAGGATGTTCTTTCTCCAACCGAAATTGCGGAATTCAGTTTACTGAAACCTTACTGTTATCAAAACTTATCACGCATTATTTTTTCTAAAATGTTTATAACTAAATCTCTCTCTCTTTAATTGTTTCTATGTAAACCAAGTACCTTTATGATTTAAACTTATTTTACGATTTCTATAAAGCGAAGGGTCACGATCGCAATTTTGCGACTGTTTGTTAAATCATGGTCTGAGTTATATGCCGAAGCTGATCGTTTAAAGGGTAGATTTTCATTACACCTGAGTCCGCAAACTTTCTGCTACTGACGTGGTGCAAAATTCTGGGAGGTGGTAAGTCAGGTGTCTTTCTCGCCACATAGCCACAGCTCAAAATTATAGATCTGTCACCAACAACCAAACAGCATCATAGTACAACATTAATAAACTATCTATACATACATTTTTCTAATAAATAAATAAATATATAGTTGTTTTATATAACATTATTTAACACCCAGTTTTAATAAAAATTGTAGTTAATAAATTTTATATATAAATAATAAATTTATTACTTAAAGGTTTCTGATATTATTTAAGAATGAATTACCAAAGAAGTGAATTTCAATTGCAAATCCTGCGAAAATTGATATTTGTCTTAGCCACACCGTTACATATACTTTGACGTACTTGAAAGGCAATTGTTAGAGTAATATTTGAAGACTATCAAATAAAATATATAAAAATTGCATATAATAACGGTTAACATAACACAACGTTAATTAATTCAAATGGCTCTAATATTATTTGCTGAATTAGTTACCAAAGAAGTGAATTTCACAAATCCCAGAAAGTTGATAATGGTCTTACATATTGTTACACATTTATCGCACTTAAAAGGCAATTGTTTAGAGCAATATATCGAAGACCATCAACTGTCTTCCGGTTTGTATAGTCCATCCGATATATGGATCTGACATTCGTCCGGATGTTGAACCTGGCAACGGCTAAAGTTGCTGCACCATTTATCTCTGGGGCTGTTTACACACTGGATCGAATTGTCGACGTATATTACAGAGACTATCGGAGCGGCGGCTCTTGCTCGCTATTCTTTCAGATCTGTTGAGTGACGACAAATGGCACTTGTTTTCCGTTATAATCTTTAAAAAGTGAGTTGAGTGTCAAATAACAAAAATTGACCGCAAGTTCGATAACCTTCATAAATGTTACAACACTATCGTCTGTCGCAAATATAAGCCATTCCATACAAGCTGTGAGAATGCGTCCCTCCTTTTTAAAAATTACCTAAAAATGAAAATTTATACACAAACCGAATTAAGAAAATCACTTAATTACGTAACATGTCACCATAAGAGTAAAAAGGTTGCCAATCAATTTTATTGGAATAATTTCCAATAAAATTGCTGTAAAATAAACCTCCAGACGTCAACCGATGATAGTTTTATTTTTAGTAATTCTATCTGAAGCTAACACAGTTTTTTCCTATGAATTCGTTCCCTAGTATACTATATGTTAATTTATTAGCGTCATTTTTGTTTCTGAAAAGGAGCAGGAAGGAAATGAATACAGCACGATCTTCGATTTATGTTTCGTGCTCTGGAAGAAAAGCTCTCTTCAGAATGATCATACCTGATCTTCCGCTTATAATGTGAAAACTATTTGAACCCGGATTGACACGACTTTGAAAGAGATTTATGACTTTTTTCACTTTTAGAATAAAAGTTTAATTCAAAACACCTAAAAAGAATAATAAACTAAAATCTGTTGCGCGTTGTTAACGGAAAAGAATATAAAAGTTGAAATGAACTGTTTTCCGGATTAATGATGCGTATACTTTTGCTTCTTGACTTAAGAAAATTTTAAAATTTCATCTATTCTACTTGAAAATATATTAGTATATTTTTATGCCAAAGTAGAAATAATTATATATATAAATATAAATTACATGCTTTTCTGATTTTTTGAACACTATCATAAATTATCACAATTTTCACTTGATGTTTTTTTTTTTACTCTTCTTTGCTCATCTCTTATAGCAATTAAGTTTAAGAATTAAAATGTAAATTTATTTTTACATTTTAAATTCTACAAATATTAGATGAGATTTTTAGCTTGTTTAAAATCTCAAATCACAAAATCTCATCTACATTGAGAAATTCTTATCTTAAATTAGTGAATAACATAGAATATTACATAATATATATATATTCATGACACAAAACAGACACACGCGTTTTGATGACGAGGACAAGAAGTTGGTGAATTTTTCACAGAATCTGAGCTTTTAAATGTAACACAGATCTCAGAAGTTCCAAAACTCGCATAACTTCCTTGAATGGATCTTGTGATTAGTAGGTAAATATCGAACTAGGTTATTACATAACGAATAACTGAAAGAACGCTGAGAACATAATTTTTGACACGCTAAAGTTTCGATTAAACCCCGTTAGGAGGGTAAGCTAACAGTTAACTATTTACGCGAAAGTCCTGGTTGGTCAAGACTATTGCAAATTAAAAAGGTTTTAAGATGATAAAAATGTGAATTATTGCATATATACAGTGACGCACACATAGGGGTGTCCTAAAGCCCTTGAATTTTTTTGCGATTGATGATAATCCTATATATATATAGCACAAAAATTTATTTAAGTACTTGTAATTAACAATTTATTTTATTTATAAATGCTAATAATCAATTCAATAATTTTTTTTAACAAAATCTTAAGAAGCAATTGGTATTGTCTTGAGGTATGATACGAGTTGAGGGACTTTCAAATTTTTGTGTGTGCTACTGTATATATATTATATATATATATATACACACATATGGAACAAATTTTCGTAGAAGTTGCAACTATGTAGATGAAATTGTTCGAACAATAGAAAAAATTACTGTCGGAATTCATAGTAGTTATTGCAAGAACGTTTGGAATACTTTTAAGTATACTACTAAAATACTTAAAATAACAGAAATACTGTTATTTTAAAAAAAAATTTCATGATGCGCATTTCCGACATCATTTAAAAGATCGAAGCTTGTATATAAAAAGGATATAAAAAATGTATTGCGGAAAATATTAGACCTTTCGTACATAAACTTGAATATCGACCAGTTTTTAAGGAAAGGCAGCCCCATTTGCATGGGTAAAATCCCCTTGATCTGTCCCTGAATTCACTGGTGAAAGGTTGTCGTGTAATACCTGGTATCTGAGGGATCCTGACACAACAAATTAGTCCTTACATCTTTATAACACATTTCCTCACCCAACAAGCATTGCACCTCCAAAATACATCCATTCAACAACTTCAATAACGGCTATTAACCCTAAAACCCTTCATTCGCCCTTGCCTAATTGAAACATGGCATATTACCAAAAACAAAAACATTGACCGCTCAATCCATAAAGCCTCTAACGAAATAAGGTTTTAAAATAGGACTCCTGAGTCAGCAACAAAGGATTCTGACACCTTCTGGTGAGAAAACAACTAGTTATAAAGCTTCTCTCAGAGGGGGAGGGTTTCGAAGTCAGGCACATGCCCCCCTCAATAGCGGTTAATTTTAGGTGGGTTGACTTAGGTTCACATCATCAATTTCCCTCTGATCAGCAAGCGATGACAGATCAGCTACCATATTTAGTCCCACTTAATACACCGAAATGGCCTGCTTCCTCTGTAATTTATATAAAATCGTTAGCACCTCGTCGGTGAGCTTTCGACACCTCCTTGGCTGCATTAAAGTACCCTCGGAAATCGTAAATAGCAATTTTTTATATTGAGTCGATAGCCATTTTAGAACGCAAATGATGGTAATTTGGTTCTATGATCGCGCGGTTTAGTCGAAAATGCTCATTTCTAGGAAAATAGAACGCTGCTTTAGGTAAGCACACAATAGCAGAGTTTGTAAACTTATGTATGTGTGTGCATTCCATTATATAAGTAAATAAAGGAAGGTATTTGGGCGATTCACAAATGTATATTGTTAATGCTATTTAATGGCACCCTATTTTTTGTGTAGATGTATAGGTACAGTGTTTCTGCATTATCAAATCTTTAGGAGATAATTCTTGAAATTCGTTCAAGTTAACGTAGATCCAGTTTCAGTAGTTTTGACCTACTTTATTTATATATTTCATCATTGCTTCAAATACATTCACTCAATGGGGCACACGGGAATTTTTCAATGGTGTGTGTGTGTGGTCCAGGGTTTTTATTACTTTACTTTAAAGGTTTTTTTTTTAAAATATTTTACATACTTTATATCAAATCATCCATGAATACTCTAAAACATAGGTTTCCAAATATTTTTTGCCTCATAGACCCCTTGCCATGTTTTTTTTGGTTTGGGGGGGGGGTAGACCCCTGCTTACCTAATATTTGAATTTTTATAAATTTATCAACTTAATTGTCTTTTTGACAACTAGCATAGATATATACTTACTTTAAAAGAATTAAATTTCTCACTGTAGTGAAGTATAACGTTTAAAATTTAAAAATCACATGCCAATTAATTAGATTAAAATTTAAAATGTTTTAATAGGAGGGATAAATCTGGTGCTTCAATAAGAAATTTTCAACATTTCGTAACAATCTTTTCAGGTGTTTAACCCTAAATCTCCTTTGTTAGTAAGACCAGTTTTTTCCCCACTCTCTTTCTTTCTTTTTTTTTTTGTGTTTTTTGTGTTTTTTGGTTTTTTTTTTTTGGTTTTTTTTTGTTTTGGAAATTGGCAACAGTGCTGAAACTCCTCAATAGGAAAAGTAATTAAAAACTTTCTCGAGATATTCTATTACAGGTATTTCTTTTCAAAGCCAAAATTGCTTGTATCCGTTTCTAAATCTCCGTTAGTGCCTATTCGGATCAGTTGCTGTTGTAATATGAAATTTTTTTTCACTGTGCCTATATGAATTGATTGTGACTACAGGAATACAAACCATTCATAAACCTCGTTTCAAAATTTGAATAAAGGTCATTTAAATGCTGAATGTAGATTAAAACTTCCTGAAGATTGTTTGTGACAAATTGAGAAAATTCCAGACCTCCAATGTTATACTGCTGTAGCTTAATTCTGGAAAGAAACGCTGAAATATTCCTTGTTTTAATAAAATTTATGCTATCACCTTATAACTGAAGTTGACCTCATTCAATTTAGTAAATAAATCTGTTAAATAGGTAAAGTTTAGTTTCTACTTGATGAATTTTTCTTTTAAAATTAAAATCACTGTCTATTTTAATGAGAGTCACTATTATAGACCCCCATTTACGCCCCATGGACCTCCAAACTATTTTTTCACTTAACGTCGACCTCTTACAAGTAGCCCTAGACCCCTAGGGGTCCATATAGACCACTTTGGGAATCACTTCTCTAAAGTTGTCCACGCACCCCCACACAAACTAGTTTTAATTTCCCACGAACCCCCTTAGCCTTACAAACCACTTTGAGAACATATATCCAAAAGGAACTCAAGAACTCGGTTGAGATTGTCCATTTTCTTAAATTCATATTTTTATTAAGATTAAAAAAATTCTTTTTCAGTGCTCAACCCTTAATACTTACAGTTGGAGATAATTTCATAAACAATGAAAACAGTGGCACACACAGGAATATTTCAAGGCAGGGGGGGGGGGGTCCAGGGTTGGAAGTGCACCATT
Organism: Trichonephila clavata; assembly: GCA_019973975.1. Lineage (NCBI taxonomy): Eukaryota > Metazoa > Arthropoda > Arachnida > Araneae > Nephilidae > Trichonephila > Trichonephila clavata. The sequence goes on along the minus strand of BMAO01039063.1, from coordinate 54,641 downwards.
CTCGTATCATGCTCCAATACGCCATCCAGAATGTTCTTTTGATTTTGTCGATTTTCGGGAACAAAAAACAGTAAAAATGTATTAAACAAATAATTTGCATTAATTAATAAAATTAACTATCAAAACAAATACTTAATTAAATTGTACGTTCTTTTCATAGGATTATAATCAATCGGGGAAAAAACCAAGAGCTTTAGGGGGGGGGGTCTGGACTAGTTTCAATGCCTAGCTTAGATATGCTTCTAAATAAAATTTAAAAACAAATTTTACATTTTTCGTAAAAAATTCAGTGTGCTCAGAGAACTTGTTACTGGGTTTTTCCTGATGCTATTAAATGTATTTTAAATCTTCTTTATATGGGTAGATTTATATTAAAAATACTTTCAAAATTCATAACATACGGTTAATATTAAATTTAAGGCGATTTGAAAAGCAGTTAGAGAGAAATAATTTTTTTAATAAAATATGCCATTGAAAACTGAAACATAAAGTAACAAAATAAATAAAACAGTTTTTAAAATTTCTATTTTTAAAGATAAAGAAATTTTTTAACATAACTTGCATGGATGAATCTCAATATATCACAGATAAAATTTATTATCAAACTGTAAGAACTGTTTTACTACTAGAAAAAAACTGTTTTTATAGCTGAAATTTTAAGTATGAACTATACTATATAAAATGGATTATGCAGCTCAAAGGCTCTTCAAAATTTGAATTTGTTCAGACTCTCTTTCTTCCTTAGAAACTCTACGAAATATTTAATCTTGCAATAATATTCTTGTGGAAAGGATTCTTCTCAAAAGGATTTTAAAATTCTTAAGGATCCAAATATATAGTGTTTTTTACTTTTGTTCGTGGCCATATTGGAATATTTGGAAACAAAACGGCCTGATTTTGGCAAAATCCGCAACCAAGCGGGAGATTGAAATTCCAGCTAATAATTCTGAAATCGTTCTACATGAAAAAAAATTGAAGAAAACGTTTTCTCTCTTTGGAACACTCAATACACGAAATCAGATCACTCTTTCCTGACAAAAAAATTTTTTCAGCCTTTTCACAAAGACATCTTGTATCATTTCTTTACGAACTAATAAAATTACACAATTTCTCTGGTAATGGTAATATTAAAGTGTACCTCAATAGATTTAATCAGTGTCCTTCCAAACTTTGTGACTGTAATATTGGTGGGGAGCAAAGTGGGGAACATTTTATCCCTTTATGTTCAAAATTTAACAAAGAGAGAAAACCACCTAATTTTTTTTCAACTTGTTTCAAGTAAAGCTTCCTTCACTTTTTTTTCTATTTTCATTGATCTGATTTTGTAAATCTTTCATTTCTCAATTTTTGTATTTTCATGGTACTGGTTTTCTTTTATAATTGTTTTCTTTTGAAATGTATTTTTGTCTTTGTAACTTATTTGCTTTTGTTATTTCATTATTTCGTAACTTTTGTTTTGCTATTTACTTTTTATTTTATTTATCTTATTTTGTTTGTTCTACTTACTTCTGTAATCCCCGTGAGATACTTGCCGTGCACGGGAACTATTTTATCTGTCTTCCAAAAAAAAAAACTACAAGAGATTTTATTTTGCTGCATCATAAGCTGCTTTAAAATACTATTATACGTATTCTTAAGCTGGCATTGATTACATGAAAAGCCTAGTTATGAATAAGGTATCTGAAGTCAATAGAATGGATCAGAGAAATACATTTGAGGATTGAGTTACCTCTGAATTCAAATATTGGTGAAATATTTAAGTATAACTCATCATAATTTTAAGTTTCATTATTCATCAGAGGAAATTTGACGCAACAGGTTTCTCTTTCATTGAAAACTAGAAGTATACTTTAGGTTCAGTATTCTTTTGTTTCTAAAGTCGAAGAACATTTTGTTTCATTGTTTCACACAGACCTCTCTTATGAGGGGGGGGGGGATGGGATTACATTCTAAAACACTTGCAGACGAAGTCACCAAGGATAATTTCTATGGTAAAAAAATTAAAAATTTGTTGGTCAATATGAGGGTTGGAGCCCCCTGTATACACTATTGTGTTCGCCACTGTTTTGCTTGATGTACTTATAATCGTAATATTTGCATCGATTTACAGCTTAAATGCGAACATCTGAAGGAATATAGCATTCATCCCCCCCCCCCTTTCAATTTGCCCATCCTATATCTCCTTGATTATGGCATAGTTGTCCTTTTAAATCAGTATATTACTCGCGCCTTAAGAACAGTATTTTGCTTGCCAAAATTACTACTTTGGAGCCAAATCTATTGTAGCCAAACGAGAAGTGCCAAAACTGAGAGCGAATACAATGTATTTTCTCACACCTCTCTGACAACCGACTGACAAACCGCCGTCATTCTTCTACTAACCATCCTTTACTCAAAGTAAAAGCACGATTTGAAATCACGAACCACAACTCCTTTCTAGCAAAGAATTCTTTCAACAATAATCTCTCTAGAGCACCTCTTGGTCACCAACAATGGAAGAAGGTAGGGAAATATTTCAAACACACTTCCGCCAGTGGAAGGTTCTGAAATTTCGAAGGCCTCTTAATAAATGTTCATCTTTTTCAAAAAGCGCCTCGCTAATCCCTTGAAAAGTAACACCTTGTCGGTGATTGGCGTAAGGTCAGCCGAAGGCCCACTAACAGCAATAAAATACGAAAAGAGTGGCGCTTTAGGCGACAATTTGATCTCAACTGGCTGCCGGTGTTAATAGCGGTGTATTAAATTGGTCGGCAGCGTGCCTTCGGACAGTGGGGAATTGATGATTTGGACGTCAGTGGCTGAACTTAGGGGCGGACACATTCGGCCGTGAAATCTAGTGAAGGAAACACGTGTTGAGGTCAGTTTGGATTCCAAGGAATCGAATGTTGTTTGAAGCGATTTCATGTAAGAAATCGTTTTCATGGAAAAGTAGAATCGATTATAATAATGTAATTTGAGATATTAAATTTATGTGCTCCGAGAAAGTCATTTTTCTTTTATTTTTAGAAACACGTGATAAGAAAACAGAAGTATACTAAAAAAAAAGTAGAAATATGAATAGATATTTTTAATATCCATTAATATTTTTCATTTATATATAAGGGTAGTCGAGTGAGATGTTTTATTTATTTATTATTTCCACGTGGAAGTGATCTATTTCAAGCTGTTGAATGGAGGAGGTATCCTTTTGCTGCAGGTAACCCACTTCATTTCACATTGAGATACTAATATTAAGATTGGAAAACATTTAATATAGAAAACACACAGAATAAAAAGACACAAGCGCGTTATATTATGACGAAGACAAAAGAGAGTTTTTCCAGTATTTCGGGGCCTTTTATATGATGCGGCAACTGGAAGTAGCCTGATATTGGTGGAAAGATATATGATAGAAAATTACGTAAGCTTACTTCAAAAATACAGAGCTGTTGATTTTCAAGAGACACAGTTACGATGATTCCCTCCATGGTAGCTAATATTTATTTACGTGAGTGTGAAAGGTAAGTAAGGACCATTACAAATTAAGGTATCCGAACACGTTCAGAGTACTTTTTAACAAAATAGCATACTAAAACATTATAAAGGCTCTTTTAGGACTCAATACCAATAAATATTGCTATTTAACTATCAATATTTAAAATAAATTACCTAAATGTTACAAAAATCACAATTTTAAGCGAAATTTTAGCAATATTTTTGGAAAACTTCAAAGCAGTTAGAGAAAAAAGTAATAAACATATATCATTAAAAGTATTACTAAAACAAAGTAGATGCATTGATCTAGAAAATGTACTAAAATTTTATTTTTTTTAATTAAAATTTAAAAATTTTATATCTGATTGAGAGTAAACATTATAAGAAATGTTACACTTTTTAGGAAACCATTACTTAAATAACAAGCCATAACTCAAAAAGTTTTCATAGAATAAGAAATATTTGAGTACATTCTCAAGAAAATAACATAAATATCAGGTCCAAAAAGTTTTATAGAAATACATTCGTAATATTTTGAGTTATAAGATTCACCATGATAGATTTTGAGCAATTTAAATGCCCACTTCTGATAGATCAAAAACCCACTTCCGGTTTTTCTAAATTTATAAAATTGATGGGGTAACTTGGCCTCTAGGTAGTGTAGGAACAAAATAAAGTATGTTTCGTAAAGTCAAAAGATAGCTCTCTTCAATAAAATAAAAAACAGAAACATCCGTCTTGACTGAATTTGGTCATTTTCAACGTGTTCGAATGCCTTAAAAAGTTGTAAAAATGAAATTAAAGGGAATTATTACATATATATGTTACCTCAAAAGTCGTTAACGTGCAGATTATGTAAGTAATGTGCAGATTAACTAATTTGTACCTTTAAAGTGCGGAATCAAGTGCTCTCCGCATTTTAACTAGATAATCTGCCCATTAGCGGAAGTCCCTACACCATTCATTATACAGATTCATTTCCTAAATTGTAAAAATAGATAAAATCATTTTTATTTCTTTGTATTGTAGTTTGTCAATTGATTAATGATTAATTCTATCAACTAATCTGTTTGTTTGATTGCATTAACGTGATTCTTTAGATATTGAAAAACAAATAACATTACGTCAATTTATTCGATTGCAATTTATTTTTAACCGTCTAATTCTTTGTATTGTAGTTTTCGAATTGATTGGATTGATTCGTTCAGCAATATGTTGATTACGCAGTTGTATTAACTTGATTCTTCAGGTATCAAAAAAATAAACAATATTGAATTTAAGCGTATAGAAACGTTGTTGTGTTGTTGTTCCACAAACGATCTTATTTTCACTTTAACGAGCAGATTAACTTCGCAATGGGCTAATTCGCAGATTACCTATGTCAGAGGTGGTAAACCTTTATGGATCGCCGTTTTTTTCTAAAGAAGTGTTTAATGAGGTATATAGATGTGCCGTCAAATAATTTTCACTTGTGATTATTGGGAAAATAATAAAACTAACACACAAAACTCTTTATTTACTACAAAAAATAGCTTTTGCACACTGTACAGTTGTACATGTTTTAGTTCTACGTGTAATTCAAATTAAAGTAACATTAGTGTGACTTTTGTTCTATCAGATTAGTGACAAATAACTTATATTAGGATTCTAAAATGTCACTTTTAGTAGATTGCATGCCGTATTACAGACGATGTTCTGCATACCACTTTTCCAGAACATAAAACACACACCGCTCTTTGTAGCCTTGTCACTCGCGTTGGATCGCAATACTTCAAAGTGGGGACTCTGTTATTTTGAAATAAAAGGCAAACCATTTGGATCGCTTGCGTGTGTGTCTCGCGCCATCAGTGGCACGCGTGCCAATGGTTCACCATCCCTAATTGGAAAAATGAAACAATTTTCTGCATTTTAACGGATTATCCTGTTTAATGTGCAGATTACCTTGTTAATTTGCAGTTTAACTGATTTCTGTACTTTAAGGGTATATTAAAATGTTGCATAAAATGTATGACATTAAATATCATGAAGAATTTTGATTTTTCAAGCTAAAATATTGAAAAGGATATAGAAGAAAAATTATATAAACGTATAGTTTTAAGAAAAGGAAATAAATACTTGCAAAAGAAAAGGGATCATGAAAGTAATAATAATAATAATAATGTTAGTTATTTCTACATTAAGAAAATGAATATTTTTACTTGATAAATTACACAAAAAGCTTTCAATGTAACTCCAAATTTAAATGCAAATAATAGATTATTTTGATCTTGTAATTCAGAAAACAAGCTAGAAATTGGATGAATGTGTGTCCAGAGGATATTTTTTAAAATTTTCTTGAATTTTTTTATTGCTATTACTTTCTAGTTTGTTTGTTTTTTAAAAAAAAGAGGGAATAGCTTAAAAATTGTAATTAACTTATTTATTTGGATCCTTCTAAAAACCTTTTAACTGCCTTTAAAAATCCTGAAATGTTTTAGATGTTTTTTTCTAAATTAAATTTGTAAGATTCATTTACATAAACTTTAAAAAAATATTGTTAATGCTGTCTGTGTTTCTAAAGTTATGCCTTAACTTTGGTATTTTCATGGCCAAATTTCATGGCTGTTTACAAATCTTTTTTTAAAGCTTAAAATGCATGAGCGAAATGCTTGGTGAATTTCTAAAATATTATTCATATAAATTTCATTTTTTAAGAGAGAAGAGAATAAATATACCTCCTAATCTATTTTTAAATACCATTATGTATACGTAAAATATATCTGAAATAATAAACTTTTATACTTTTGTAAATTCTTTTGTTCCAAGCATGTATTTATTTAAAACTGTTTAAGTTGTGTGTCGTGTTAAAAATATTATTGAGTATATAAGTTAACAATTTCAGAATTATGTGAGTGAAGTTTTTGGGAACATGTTTTTTATTCCTTTTTAAATGTTTTTGATACAAAAAAATAAGGTCATTTATTAAATCATTTATAGAAAAGCACATGAAAGCAATAAAAATCCTTTCAGTAATTTTTTTATATAATTTAAATATCCACCTTGAAACTTGATTAATTATTTTATTACAAAAATAATATTGTTTTTAAAAAGGAATAAAAAAATATATGATAATTTTTTAATGTAAAAATATTAATTTCTAATAAATACTAATATAAAATTTGATAATTTTCTAATGAAAAATATAATTAGAAACAAAATTTTCTTTTACTAATTTTTTTCAAAATAGTTTATTTTTAAGAATTTAATTTAAATTTCGTTGAAATTGAAATCAATTGAAAAAAACAACATAATTTTTAGTAATCTCATTAGCTCATTTCCCCCCAAAGTTCTATTGATTTTGTCCCCAAAGAAATTTTTTATCAATATGGTTTTATTACATTGCTGAGAATTAATATTTTAATTTCTATAGTGTATGACTAAATGCGACTAAATTTCCAGTAACTTTGTCTTTTTTCGAGAAAATAGCCCCTGAAGGCAGGATGCGCGATAACTTGTTAAATTAGTAAAAGATTTGTTTTGTTTTATATAAGTTGTTTTCGTTCATTTCTTGTTTATTTATTGTTCATAAGAATTCAGAGAGGTAAGAAAACCCTCCTTCCAAGAATTATTCTTGATGCTGTCACCACTCAAAACGAGAAAACCGCCCCCTGTCTGGACGACCCCTCAATCGTGACCCTAGTTGGAATCAGGAAAAAAATCTTTCTCAGCATCCCCTTGACCTTGTTTGTGAGATCACTTCTCACTTACGGTCATGCATTTTTGTAATCTGTAGGCTTGTGCTTGGTGAACTTCCGTGTTACAATCCATCGCATTTAAAGTTCAAAATTTCTGTGCTATCTAAACTTAAAATAAATGCAAAATGTTGAACGAAATGTGCACGCTTGTGATAACTTTAGTTCACAGTATTGATACGGTGTAACTGTTTAGATTGCGTCGCTTAAAATCAATCATTCAATCAACAGTACTAATATGAACTTATCTTTTTAGAATAAGGGTGCTGAGCATACTGATAGAACGTGTCCTTTTCTTATAAATACATTTAAAAGTCACATTGCGTAGTATGCGTCATCCGTTTTACAACTATTTTTTTCTATTTTTGAGTTTTCTTATATACAAGGTGTCCCAGGATTATTGGGAAAAACTTTAAGGGGATTTTGAGGACATTACAAGTATTCAGATTCGCATAGCAACCCAAGGTCGGAAACGTAATGGGAATATAGTATGACAGGAACAAGAAATGAAGTGACACAACACTGAGATTATCTGAAATATTTATTGGTCAAAGAGTTCTGATCTTACTAAGAGTTAGAGTCACTCGCGTTCCACCCTCACTATGTCTATTACCTCGCGATGACCGATATTCACAAAAACTGTAACATCCTAAGGTCCAGGATATCTCTCTGTGGGTACCATTCGCGATACAATATATCTGCTGTTCGTGCATTTCCTTCTGATAATCTGTAAATCCGATGCATATTTGCCATCTCGGTGTTTGTAAAACGTTTCATACTGCTATGCGGCCGATAAAAGCACAAATGACTGCAGTAATGCAGTCTGATACTCCTGTTAACAACGTCACATAGCGTCAAATGAAGACATTTCTGACCATAAGTTGCTATGCAAGTCTGAATTCTTGTGCTGTCCCCAACTTTCCAATAAAGTTTGTCCCAATAATCCTGGGACACCCTGTATTCATGTTTACTTAAAGAAATATCAGTTTATATATCTTTTTTAACATAGGGAACAAAATATAATCAAAGTAGGTTACTTCATTCATAATTTACCAAAATGGCTACCAAAATCATCGTGAAAGAATTGTGAGTTCGATTCCTGGCGTCACCGAAGACCCTTCATGTAAAGAGGATGAAGCATATTAAATTAGCCATGGCTCCCTTTGGCGTGGGGGTGCAAATTCAAAGAGTGGGGCATCAGCTCAAATGTTATCCTTATTATTGAGCAATAATTTATCGAATCTCGTGTTGCTTCCCAGTGCAATATAAATGAAATAAAATCCCAGCTTTAAACCCCAAACTTTTACCTCTTTGTAAGACAAGCATATGCACTGTCTACCAATAAATAATTGGACAGCTGTGATAAAAAAGTTAAACAAAATTTATTGATATTATAAATGGTAGAGCCTCTACCTAAAGCAATTTTCAGTCTTAACCCTCCGAGTGCATGTTTTTCACTAGTGTTTGGATGATGGACAGTGGTATTCTCTTCCACTCTGCTTCGAGAAGACATGCAAATTCTTTCGCCGATTTTGGACGGTTGTTGCACCCCTTAATTCAGTGATCCAACTCTTTCCAGAGGTTTTCTATAGGATTCAATTATGGACTCTATAAAGGTCAGTCCAGTTGGTTGATTCCCCCCCCCCTATTGTCATCAAATCAATCCGTAATGAACCTTGCAACATGACTAGATGCGTTGTAATCCTGGAAGTAACAATGACGCAACCCGTAAAATTGCCGCAGCGTGAGAAGCACATTGTTCTCTAGAGAAAGAGAGTAGGAGTTGGAATCAAGGGTCCTTGTCCATACCAAGAGAAACATCTCCAGACCCTAGTTCTACCTCTACGAAACTTTACTGTTGGTACAATGCATTTTGGCAAAAGGCGTTCTCCAGACATACGCCACACTCAAAATCTGCATTTCTATCAGTATAGATTTAACCTTGTTTCATAGATCTAGAGAACCTATTTTCACTCATATACGGCCCAATTTCGAAGTGCCTTGCACCAACTCAACTAAGCAACGAGGTAAGATTTTGTAATTAAAGGCTTATGAGCGGCAGCACAGCCATGGAAACCAAGAAAATGTGCTTCCCTGTGGATCGTATTTTTCAAAACAACATTCCTTTATGCTTGTTGACTTTCCTGGGGTATGTGTTCCATCAATTTGGGACAATTTTTCCCGAATTTCTTTGGACAGCACTCGTTTCGGTCTCTATCTCTTAGTTTCTCGAATCTGACGGGTAGAAGCACATTCCGACAATCACCCTCCACCTTCCACTTTTTAATCACAAAAGCCACTGTCAATTTTGGAATGTTTAACTCACTAGATATGTCCCTTAAGGATAGACCATTTCTATGAGATCCGATAATTCCACTCTTCTCGAAGTCAGACAACTTTGAATTTAGCGGCATATTGCATGCGACTAATGCCAATGCTGTTTCCTACACGATTTTTTACAGAATGCGTGACGTATATCAGAACTGCAGCTATCCTCATTTGCGTGTGTGTTCAAATACTTATTGTTAGAAAGTACATTTTAAGAATTGTTAAGCAATAAGTGTGCAGCTGTTTGAATAATTCTGGATCAATATTAAACAGACTTTAAAATTCTAATGAATTTTATGTCTGTTTAATATATATAAAGAAGTCTTCCCTACTTAACGAATTCTTTATTCATTAAGAGATCGTGGTAGACTGGCGGTTATGCTTGCGAGCTCCCAGCCAGTGTTGTCGAGAAACGAGTCAGAAGACTTGTAGAAGGCTGATGTCTAATGCCTTTGTCGAGATTTATCCACTATTATGCCGGCAGAAAGTGGATGTTATAAGCAAGCTCAGATGAGGGTGGGGTGACCTAGTAGTTATGGTCACGAACTCATGACCGCTGTGTCATGGGTTCGAGTCCTTGTGCCACTGAAGATTCACCGCGTAGAGGGGCTGATACACTTTAAATCTGTTATCGCCCCAAAATCCTCTTTTTGAAGTGGTATAGTGGCTGTGACAGCTTTGTGGTCAAAGTAACAGGCTCATAGATGGCATGTCATGAGATCGAGCCTGGTACCGTAGAAGACCCGCCGTACAGACGGGCCAATGCTCTTTAAAAAAATCGATGTTCTATTGTCCTCCCTTTGGTATGGTGGGAAAGTTAGGAGAGGGTAGTGCTAAATCAGGTATCGTTCTCGTCACTTGACCATGATTCAGAATTACGAGATCTGTCGTCCAAAGCCCTCGTGTAGCTGAATAAAGTGACTTTAATAGTTTCTCGCTCACTTTATGAGGTATGGTAGTTTGGAAAGGATGGGCAGCTCAGATGTCTTCGTCACTTGACCGTGGCTCAAAATTACGAGATCTGTCGCCATTGCTTTCGTATTTCAATATATTTAAGTCAATAAATACTAATTCACTCTATATTCCCTAACTTTCTCATCGGAAAGAAGATGAAGTTGTAACGGATCTGTACGCGTTTATGACTAACCCCTTGAGGACTCTTCTGGGGAAATATTTTGACCAACCAACTTTCACCGAAGGAAGAAAACGTGATTATGCAAATTAAGTATATTATATAAATTCTGTATCCGCGAGTTTTGAGAGTTAGTTGGTGAGTTGAAAATCGTGAATTTATTAAGTGCAAATCTTAGTTTATAAAAGTTTCAATTGAAGAACTCCAAGAGAGGATCACTCGGAGGTGATCGAATCCAATTAAAGATTACTGTTCAAAGCCTCAACAGTAGGACTTCACAAGAGTACAGGTATCGTGACCTTTATTTAAATAGAAGTTAAGGAGTAACTTATTAGAGCGTAGCGGATTTGAAATTGAGCTTGTATAGGTAATCGTGGAATCTTTGAGGGTCCGTAATATTTTCCCCAGGCTAACGGGTCTCCCCTTCACGCTCTGCATACTGATTATCGTTTTTAATTGGATTATTATTGTGCTTGCTTGATATTTTGTGACAATAAAATAATTAGAGTGATTTATTCAGTTCTTCCCACACTTCTAGCCAGGTCCGAGAGTAGACAAGGGGGATTAGAGGGAAGCAGAAACCGACAAGCATTACAAAGTTATCAAAACAAGACCGAGAAAGATATGCATAAAAATAGGCCAAATGATAAAACTCAGTGAGATAAAAATACAGCCAAAGGTGATATAATCTTATCTTTATGCAAAACTTTAGAGATACATAAGTAATGAATTGAAGCTGTTAAGTTATAATGAAATCTGCATGCCATGTTCTTCGAGTCATATAAAAGATGAATAAAAACTAAAACTAAAATATTTTTGTCAAATTAATTTTAAACAAGCGTGAAGAAAACGCCGAGATATATTTCATATATATTATTCAAGACGTCTCTCATAAATCGATTAAATTGAAAAAAAAAAGACATTAATCGAAAAATAACAAAAATCAAAATATTTGCGTTGAATTATGTATTAAATAGTTCTTAGTAACATTTTATAGTGAAATAATTACTTTCTGCGAATAAATGTCAATTTTTTATTTACTCTTTTTTTTTTAAAAAAAAAATGTTTTAGAAGGCTATTGAAAATAATGAACTAATTCCCCAAATTGAAACTTGTGATACAGTATTTGATTTTCTGTAGAACGAACAATATTCGTAGAATTTTATTTTACTATGTTATAGAACAGATGAACCTATTGATAATTGCAGGGAGTTTGCCTAGCACTTCAAATTCATTGGTTGTTTATTTCCACTGAACTACAAAGGTACTCGAGAGTCTTAGGCGACGGACCTTATGATTCGCTCAAGTAGCGATATCTGAATTGATACCTTACTTTCCAAACCTCCACTCCACTTCAACTTGAGGACCTAAAGCCTCTATAGATTAAACATACGTAAGCTTTTTTACACGATAGGTCTTCAATGGCATTAGGGTGACCACGCGTGTGCGCGTTAGTCTAGTGATTAAGGTCATGGATTTATAGCCAGCTTGTTTTGAGTTCAAGCCCAGAGTCTCTGAAGACCCGCGTGAGAGGGGTTGATTCATAATCAATCTGTCGAGGCTCAAAGTGTTCCCCTTGGCGTGGTATAGAAGTTAGGATGCGCGAGCTCAGATGTCGTTCGTCCTCGTCTCTTGACCGTGGTATAAAATTATGGTCCGTCACCAATAGCCCTAGTATTGCTTCTGCAGGGCGACATTAATAAACTCTCATCCTCACTCACTTACCTGAGTTGTCTCACTCCACTTTCTGAACTTCCACGTCACTTCAACGCAAGGACTTTGTTCCTCGATAGATTTAACGTGATTCAGCTTATAAAGAATTCACATCCCTTCTTCCCTATGACCCGGCTAGAGGTGTGGGAGGAACTAAAAGTTCAAATGACATGATAAACTTCAATTATTTATTTATCACTACATTCAATTTAGACACAAAAAACTCTTTAAATAAAATAACTTGATCAGTCATAGCACCCGGGGGTGAGACGAGATGCGTGGGAAGAATATGTAGAATCATGCGGATCTAAGATAACTTTATACAGAACTTGTTTAATTAATGACCTCACTAATAATTTAACTCTCTAACATGAACTTAGTTAAGGATCACAGTACCTGAACTCTAGCGGTCTTCTAATCCTTGCGTTTACTTTAACACGGCTCCAACAGTTGAATTAAGCTCTTTCTTAAAATTCCGACCTATTTTGCTACACTAAGTTTATGTATACGTTTCACTGCCAATTTACCAGACTTCTCATCTATCCACAATTCACTTCACTTCTAAACTATTCTCACTCCACTAACTCTCAAACTCGCGAATACATAATATATATATTAAACTTAATTTGCATAATCACACTTTCTGTCTTCGGAGAAAGTTGGTTGAAAAAATGTTTCCCCAAAAAGTATTCCCCAGAGGTTAATAGAAGGAACCGTATAGATTTGTCACAAGCTTATCGACAAGATAGGTTCTCAGTGCAATACGATTTGACTTCAGAACGATGTATACCAACGTTATGTGATTAAAAGTGAATCGAGGTATTTTATCGTTTTTAATTGGAAAAATTATCAATCAGAAGTCCACTTTGGAGGTAATTGAAAGAATAATTCACTTTGGTTTAACTTACGAAAAATTTGATTAAAAAATGTGCCGTGCGTTTTTGTAAGTATTTTTTAATTCAATACGTGAACTTAAAGGTGAAGGTATTAACATTCTTAGAAATCAACTTTTGAATTTATTTGAGGAAAAAAACTCTAATAATTTTTTAATGTACTTATAATACCAAAAAACTTCACCAATTCCCCAAAATTTTAATAATGTTAGACTCTCAGGAGGCCGAGAAAAGGACGACCTCCCACTATCGACATCGTCCATCGGCTTGTCTGTCCCTTCTGATGCGACCACGGCCGAACAACTTCAGCTCGCTCGATCACCCCCGTGCAAGTGCAATTAAGGGAGATCGAGCATAAAACAGACGATAACGGGAGGGTCAACCTGTTGCGTCGCGACGTTCTAGAATTTCCTTTCACTCGCCCGTGGAACCATTTAATTTTACTTTCTGTTTCGGAATTTCCTCAGCAAAACGGGCCCTTTAAGGTGATAACATCGAAGGCTGAATTCGGAGTGGATGGTCTGGAAAGATAAGATTTGGAGGGGGGGGGGGGTTGAAGGAGAAGTCGTGATTGAATATTAGTACGGTAGAGACTTTAGAATATCAATTAGAAGTTTGTTGTTTTGCACTGCTATGATTCAATACTTTTCTGAAAATAACCTTAAAGAAAGACAAATCGGATGGCGAGGTTTCAACTAAGCTGGTACCCCACTTCGTGACTTTGACCGAGGGATTTTTCTTTTTTTCTTCTTTTTGTTGCTGTGCTCCAGTAACAATTTCAAAATTTGGTGGCACACTAACAATAAAATAAGTTTAAAAGAATTTTACTAATATATATATATATATATATATATATATATATATATACACCTTGTGTGAAATAGTTCATGATAGTAATTTTCAATGTAAAATAAAATATGTACAACAAAGCCAACAAAATGTTTATTGAGTAATTAATTACAAATTCCTAAGAAATTATTAGAATACGTTTAATACGAAATCTGGGCTGGAAGATTTTTGATAATTTCCTTTATATTTCGTTGTAAAAAGGATAATACAACTCTCATTTCATCATCTACATTTAAAAGTCTCGATCATTTTTCAATTTTTAATTTGGTAATGCTCAAAGTTCTATTTCACACAAATAAGATGTAGAAACTTGTTATAATATTTTTAAAGCTTTTTTGGCTATTATAAGTTAATTACCTCTAATTTTAATTCAAAACGAATTCATTGATTCTTACGGATGTTTTGAATTATTACAGAGGGAAATTATAGTCCTCTTCTTCATTCCAAGTTAATTCATATACAGAAAATCGAATTACTAGAGAACAAATTCGTTATATAGAAAATGCACTTTACTATTTGGAGGTTATTTTACAAAGAAAATAGTAAAATGTTCGCGTAAAATAGAGGTTCGACTATATATATATTTATTTGCATCATATATATATATATATATATATATAAGCTGAAGTTGCACATTACCCCTCTCCCTCCCCCATCATCGCTACTCTACTGTTCCATATCTTTAGCCACCACTGTAAAATTCTTCCATAAAAATTCCTTTATAGTTATACCTGTCAGTCCTCAACTCAGAGGGAAACCTACCGAACGTTTTGACACAAAAATAGCCGTAAGTGATACCATGATATGACACATATCTCAAAACATGTTTACTTTGCACCGAAAATCTAGGGTAGGAGGTATATTCAAATGAAACAGAGAGAGAGAGAGAAATTCTTTCCACCCCCCACCTATCACCTACTCTTGCTTTCGGACCAGATCAACCGAACCTTCAGCCGTCCAAGTTCTCACTCTTTCTAATGTCTCGATGTTCAAATAAATGCTCACAATAATCACTGGGTGAGAAATAACGACTGGTGTTAGATATTCACGCATTGACACCCCAACAATCAGTGCTGCTGGCGGCGCCTTCGTCGTCAGCGCGTTCGAATGTGATGGCCAGTCCTTGATCAAAAAAATAGCTATTTCAGGAGCATTTGCTTGTGGAGGCGTGGTCACAATCTTGACGCCTGCACGAGACAGGTGCTCCCTCGAGAAAACACCTCCATGTTTAGAGGAAGGAAAGAAAAAAGCAACAGAAGGCACACAAAGTTGCATTTCCGACAAGATGTCCCCGTGGTGTGAAGACCCGCCAATGACAGGCAAGCAACAGGTAGTTTACAGTCTTGCCCCACCGTCTCGTAAACTTGACCTGGTTTTTTCCTAAGGGGGAGGCACAGGCGGAAATTGAAGTACCTGGAGGTGATGAATTAAAATGGCAAATTTTCGGTGGAACTATCAGCTTGGCAGAGTTTTAATTTGATGTGGCGAAGAAACAAAATGAAACTGGGGTGGGAATGAGAGAAGTAATTACGAATCCCCCCCCCCTCCTCGTATATACTTCTGTCTTAGGTAATGAATATTTGTGATCTTTCACCACAGTTGCTCCGAAATAAATGTGGGATTTTTTATGAGGACACCTCGATAAAATGTTGTTCTGCTTCAATATGTAAAATGATAAATACTGTTCATTAAGGGTAGTTAACAGATCGTGTTGTAGACATGTTAAAACGGCTGTTTTTAATGCATCGTTTCTAAATAGTATTTGATAAATGTATATTCAAAAAGATTTCCAAATTAAAAAAAAATTCTCCATTAATCAAGAAGTTATAAGCAAATAAAAATTAAGTAAAAACGTACTGTTGGTCACAATAATTAAATTGACTATAAATTCAACAAATTTTAATAAGCAAAACGACATATTTAACGTGCATCGGTTCCCTCTTCACGGCGGGTTTTCAGCAGTACTAGGCTTGAACTCATGACATGCCAACCACGAATCTGCTACTTTGACCACAAGTCTACCTCCGCCACTGAAGATCGATTGTGTAGAGAGACTGAAGCAGATTAAATCTACTGAGGTTCGAAGTCCTAAGTTTGGCGTGGTGTTGAATTTTTCAGAGTCTGTTGGAAGCTCAGATGTCGTCGTCGACTGCAGTTCAAAATTACGTCAGTCACCAATGGCTCTCTATCTATTTTAGAGTAGGATAGGGTCACACAAACTTGTGGCCGGCATTATTGCTGTCAAATAATGGATGAGAGTCCCAGTGGTGCAACGAAGAATATTAGGGGCCCCCTTCAAAGTCAGGTTTTGCCTCTAATATTCTATAAATTTGTTAAATACGTATTTGTCGTCAGTCAGGCTTTGCCCCCCCCCAGACAGAAACGTCTTAAGATATGGGCCAACTGGGCTCCGGCCAAGGGCCTTATCCAAAATGGGATCCTTGTCTAAGTCTCGTCTCAGCCGCAATAAGATCATGATTCGAATAATTTCAATAGTCAAGTGTTATTTCCTTTGTATTCTTCGAGAAACTCTGAATTTAGAACGATATGTCAACTGGCTACATGTTATGACCGTCGTCCAGGTATAAGCCTAGATCTACCACCATACACCATCTATAGTTATTCAGTCCAAATGAGGCAGTTAATCGAGCTGGTTTGTGTGATTGTAAGTCATGCACATTTATTTACTTAGGGTTATTGTTTGTATGAGTATTTGACAACGTATGCTTCATAATCTCTACTTTTATAAGTCATAGATGGGGTGTACATTTTTTATTGGGGCCCAGCGCCTTAAGAAGTCTTAAGACGTCCCTGCCCCTAGAATCCTGCCCCTCGCGTGATGCGAGAGTGTACTTTACTCCATCGGAGTGTCTTAGTCCCGCTTAAGATCCATTGTACAGAGGGGCTTATGCACATTTAATCTTTCGAAACACTTGAAAAACACTCGCGTTGGTATGGTATTCAAGTTTGGAGAGTGGGAGGAGCAACCCACAGATGTCAGCCTCCTCATTTGACGGTGGCTCAGTATAAAGAGATCTGTTCCCAATAACGCTTTTATGGTTTCGTAATGCAATGCTAATGAATAAGGAATCAATTATTACTTACAAATCATTACCGAGCATAATATACTTCAGACAAGTATGGATAAAAAATATTGGACAGTATAAACTTGTACATTATTTTTTATTTTTTTCTCCTTAAAACAAATGATATTATTCTACTACATTTTACGAATTATTTTTTAAACTTTTTCATAAATATATACAACTGTAAACAGGGCCCAGTATTAAAATTAACGCCGATGAAGTTCAAATGAGATAAAAATAAACTTTAATCGAAAACAAACATTCACTTATTACCAACAACATAAGGTAATTAGTATCAACAATTAATTAATATCTTTCGGAATTAAAATATTTTAAGACAAAGAGGTATTGAATATGACAAGAGGCACTTTCCTACCTCTAGACAACCGGGATGGTGCGTTTGAGTAAAGTCGTAGAAGTGATAAGTTGTAGGGTGCGCGACAAGTGACAATAGCCGGAAGTACCAACAATAACATTCCAATCTTCGTTCATTGTTCTGTTTTCAATCTTAATAAGAACATTCCATCTATAATTTTGAAACAAAAAATTTTTCGTTAAAAAAATTCATAAAAATATACAAACTTCACTAAATAAAGGAATAATAATTTCCATATTTACCATAATATCAATCACAATTCTATTTCTTTTCTCTTAAGGGGACACAGTACGATTCAATTGACAAAAATGTGTCAAAAAATGTTGGGGACGCATTCTGTTAAAATTTTGAAAATTTGGTCTGAAAGAGTTATTTGGAGGTCTGCAAGCATTTTGTGTTGGTCTATAACTATTTGGTTCTGGTTTAGTTGCTTGTGTTTTCATTAGGCGGGCTTGAGCCATTCTGTAGGTGAGGTGGGAGGGTTAATGGTCATTAATTGTTTAATATTGGTGGGCATTCCATCAGTCAGTCCTTCCAAAATGAGTTGGGGAGATAGACCTAATTGTCTACCACAATTTAGTTTCTGGTGAAAATATTCATCTAAATTATTTCTTAGCTGGTGTTGAGAAAAATCTGACAAATTTACTATGTTCGGTTTTAAGAAATTTTCAATAAGGATATTGCACAGATCATCAAAATTAGAAATATTAAGGCAAGAATTAATATAATGGGTTAGAGCAGAACCTTTAAGGTATTTAGAGATATTAAGCATTTTCCAATCATTGTCTTTATTACTAATTTTGCAGGCATTATTAAAATACTCTAACCACGCTTCTATTCTCATTCCATTTTCGGGGTCAAATGCAATTAAAAAGGGTTCACTGGGAATTTTTTTGATTCGTATTACTATTTACAGCTAAATTGGGTTGATTATTAGTTTCCATTTTAAAGCCCGATCTGAGAATCATATAAAAATTAAAATTTTGGATAATTCTTAAAAATTTTGAAGTACAAAACAAAAATACCAAAAATATAAAATTAAAAATCAACACAAATCAAAAATTTGCAGTTACTAATAATCAATGTTCAAAATCAAATATGAAAAAATTCAACACAAATCAAAATTTTGCAATTACTAATATTAGTCATAATCAATATTCAAATATCAAACATGAAAAAAAAACCTTAAAAGTTTTCTTGGTTCTGTAAATGTTTATAACAAATCCATTGATTCATATGCTAAAATTAGAGAACCTTTAAATCAACTCTTAAAGAAAGATAAACAATGGAATTGGACTGCTGAATGTCAAACAGCCTTTGAATTGTTAAAAAATAAATTAGCAACTAAACCTATATTACAATTATATGATCCTAAATTACCTCTTCATGTGTTCTGTGATGCTTCTCAAAGTGCAATTGGTGCAGTTTTAAAACAGCCAGATAATTCTGGTACTCTTCACCCAATATCTTATTATTCTAGAACTTTACGTGACTATGAAAAAAATTATTGTATCACAGAATTGGAATGTTTGGCCATAGTAGATGCTCTTGATAAGTTTTATTATTATTTTTATATATATACATGGTAAAAAATTCATAATCCACACTGATCATGCTGCTCTTGTTTGGCTTAAAAATGTGAAAAATTTAAGGGGTAGGTTATTTCGTTGGTCTTTAAAATTAAGCATGTTTGATTATGAAGTAAAATATTTAAAAGGGACTAATAATGTTGAAGCCGACATGTTGTCGAGACATCCTATTACTCAATATATCCAGCACTCTGTACATTTACTTGAATTAGATGAGATAAAAACATATCAAAATTTAGACAATGTAAATGGTCCTAAATATAAGAAAGTTGATGATGCCATTGTCCTTAAAAAGAAAAATCTGTTTAAAATTGTTGTACCTTTTTCATTAAGAAGAAAAATTTTTCAAAATGCTCATGAACAATTTGGACACCCAAATATCAATCACAATTCTATTTCTTTTCTCTTAACACAGTACGATTCAATTGACAAAAATGTGTCAAAAAAACAACTATAACTGTTTTAGCCTAAATTATTTTTCACGTACTTTTCTATAACCTCACAAAATTTGAAAGCTCTAAACTAAAAAAAGGCAGATATATGATAGTTTTTATGTTCGTTTTTATTCACATCCTTATAGCGAATGAAAACTTTAAACTTATTTATATCAGAAAGATAACATAACTACTTTGTCTCCATTTAAAATGCTAAGGCTTTTTTCCTATTATGCCTAATGCTTTGAATTGTTTTAACCTATTGTTAATAGTATATGTAACAAAAGTTGGTATGCATTTTTGAATCAAAGCAATACTTATTTTTTTAAGAAATAGTTGAATTTAGAAGTTATACATTTTTAAGGAATTTTCAATAAGCATTCATAAAAAGAAATATTGTACAAATACCAATCATGTTATCGCAAAACCCACATACCAGCTTTTGTTATACATAGTTTGACGTACTTGCAAATCAAACTTCATGCGTGTACGTTAATTTTTTGTAGGAGGAGTAGCATTTTAAAATCACAAATTTTAAGTTTTTTTCCTTAAAAAGCTAAATGGCTAGCTTTTTATGAAATTTTGAACACAAAATCTGTTTTATATAGTATACACACAGGAGGCAATCAAAAAGATTTTGAATACCTTAAATTACAAATTTTTTGCATAAATCGTACCATGTCCCCTTAAAAAAAATAATAAGGTGAATTAGGCCACGGATACAATTTTAAGAAACCGATATGCCCCAGTGCATCTCAATTTAGACGTCTTTGTGAGAAATAAAGCTTTCAAGATATATAAAAATACATTCCCTCCTGCTTTGATATTACAAAACAATTTCATTTCCTATCAAATTTCAGCGGGGGACAGCAAATGACAACAAACAACACCTCATCCTCACACTAGCGTCTTACGTCATATCTGTGCGTCCACTCCTGATTGTTTCCCATTCAACGCCGCAGAAAGACGTTGCTTCATGATGGATGGCTTCCCTGTTCGCTGCAAGGACAAAGGTCAAGTATACGAATGTGTCTGTAATTTCAGACCCATTTGGATTCACAATGGGATGGACTAGGATCGGTGATATACCTTCGAAAAGGAAATACCACTCTTTTTTGTTGATGGATGTCTTTGCTGAAAATATTAGTGAATTCAGATTGTGGAAAAGATAGGAGGAAATGAATGATAAAAGAAGTTTATACTTTACAGATAATGTCTCTCTGATCTTTGCTCTCTGCTGATAGTTGTCGTTGAATCTTAAGGATTTTTGTGTGCTACGCGCGTATTCTTTCAGATCAAACAATATTCTGTCTTTTACGTACTCTGAAGCTTGTGTTAATAGCTCCGAATATTCTCTCTTCCTGATAATTCTCCAATAGAATTGATGTTCTCACATTTACAAGTATAAACTAATCTCAATTTATTAATCTCACTTATGAATAAAAGTACTTAATTTATGATGAGATGGTTGTTTAAGGTATCCAACTGTTTGTGTCAACTTTTTTTTTTAAAAAAAAAAGGAGATATAGGAATTTTTTTTGTTATTTTTAGATTTGTTTAGTGCATTTTAAGAAAAATGTGCTAAAATTAAGAAGAGAAAAAGAAAATATTATTACTAAAATGGGAAGAAATAGGTAAAAATTCACAAAAAAAATAGCATAGAAGCGGCCCATTCTGCCCCAAAGGTTTATGAACAAATTTTCAATTTTTTCAATCTAATGTGCTGCTATATTATTCAACTTTCAAATGACCTTCAGATAAGAGATATTTTCTTTTTTCCAAAAACTAGAGCACTTTATCTCGGTCACTATATGAAAATACTTAAAAAGACAGTGATTATATTCACTTAAGGGACTGTAAATTTTGTAATAAAACAGTGATTGATAAATCTGAAGGTTAAAACAATTCTACTATTATACAGAACTTACGCAAAAAATTTCACAGTTAATTATGTTCAAAACTTTTTTACCAATCTCTGACCCCGTTTGATTATTTTCAAAAAATCACATTTCGAGTAAAACGCGTTTTAAATTATGATATCTTGCTTAAAGTAATGGCATCTGCTTTTACTAAAACACTTGTAGTTTTTGTTCTAGTAAACGGAAAATGATAAAGTTGTCATTTTTATAAGCTAATAAGATGGCCCATAAAATAAAATCATAAAAAAATTTGTCAATTTTTGGCAAAATTCACAGTTTTAAGGTAGTTGGATACCTTAACAAGATTAAACTATAATACTCTAAATGTACTGATCTGTCAGAGAGAAATTATTAGGAATTCAGGCTATTACTGGATTGTAGAATATTCACTTATGCAGACACTCCTAATCTTTAACTTTGTAATGGGTTCTATTTGAGCTTCAACTAATCCTCTAGGGGACAATATTATATTAGTTTAAAAACCTCTTTCCGTAGGATGACTTAGTTTATGCAAATGCAATCTATTTAAAAACCAGTCGTTGAGTAGTCGGGGTGATGGTTAAAACGTTAATCGCGTAAGCTGATTTTCAAGAGTTAGTGGACAGCGACTGGTGGTCGCTCATCTTAAGATAATTAATAGAAAGATAATCCCCAGAGAGGGAAATGCACCAACATTGCAGTTGAAAAAGCTATCAGGCTGTAAGCTGGATCATATAAAGAGATTTAAGCCAGAAAAAAAACTTGCACGATTTAATTATCTGAATTCGGTATAAGAACTATTATTGCTGCCAAGGTTTATTTATTAAAGTGCATTTCGTAAAGTGTTAAAAGTTTAACAAACTTATTTATTCTAATATCATGCCTGCATCTTCCTCGAACCCTCCCACGCCCGCATCCTCCGGGTCGAAACAGCTTAATAAATCAATAGTCAAAAAAACAAAAAAAACATTAGATATAACTTGGTTGAAATGAGCAGCTGAATTTTTGGAAAATTCTCCAATTATCCACTATTACTCAATTCTCTACTTCATTTCACTTTCTGTCCGCCACACGGGAGTAATAAAGATGTGACAGTTGTTTGTAAAAACTTAACAACTTTAATTTTGCGTTTAAAAGATATAGACAAATGCCAGTAAATTTGTGCGGCGTGAACCTCTCTTAGCGAGGGATAGTACAGGAACTGAGCATTCTACCCAGATTATATTACAGAAACAAGTCGAAGCAAACAACTTGTTGACATCGCGCAAAAGATAAATACAGATGACGTTGGTAAAAGACATGTCAGTAAAAATATTACACAGAAAATACATATGAAATACAAATTGACAATAATAATAATAATTTAATAGAAATTAAGTATCAGATAAATGAACATACATAGCTCATTAAATAATAAAAATACACTTTGAATATTAATAAAAATATAACTCGAATAATAATGAAAATACCATTCGAATAATAGAATGATAAAATTCCATCCAAACACTATATATGCTCAATTTCATTTACCAATTACTTTTTCATCGTAAGAAACTGGTTATAAAAGCTTGTACAATAAATATTATTTTTTTTAAGCAAGGTTAATTTTCGAAGGGGAAAACTTCTCGAGATAATATGTTTTGGCTCTTTCTTAACATTTCTGCGTTATCTGAGTGACCATAGTCACGAACTAGTGCCTGTTGTTGTTGTTTCTGTCGAGTCGTGTATTCTAGTCTTGATCCCACTCCAAACCCGCTACATAAAATTGTTGGTTTGTGTCGAATTGGTCTAGGCTCAAAGTCCTCACGGGGATGAGGTGTAGAAGTTTGAAGAGTGGAGTACAAGCTCTGTAGTCGTTTTAGTCTCTTGACGGTGTTTAAAAATTACGAAGTCTGTTACCAACAACCCTCGCCATGCTTTAAAGTGCAACGTAAATCAAAATAATCTCGACAACGTGGTGTGGAATATTTTGTTTTTGTCGTGCTCGTCATTTGGCCGGGCTTCGGAATTATGAATCCCATCCCCAATAACTCTCGTATTGCTTGGTATGTTAATAAAAAAGCAACCACTCTTTCTTAGCGTATGAACCCTTAATACTGTTATAAATAACCTAATCATTTTGGCAAAATAACACTGAGATTATTTCTGTTGATTAAAGCTGAGACGGATCTATACGCGTCCTTCTACTAACCCTCTTGGGAAATCTTAGGGCTGTCAGTGACAACAACCCCTTTTTAAGAAGAAACCTTGTTATGCAGATTAGGTTATTTATATATAGAATAGGTTTGCTTGCTAAAAAAAAAAGAGTAAGATAGAGAAGAATAGACGATGTTGCCTGGAGATTGAAATATCAAGAAGCTGAAGATAAGGAAAGATATCGACCGATCAGGTATTAGTTTTTTTGATAGCGCGTTTTGGGCTTCAAATTGTTAAAGATATTTAAGTGACGATTGGTCACGTAGCTACAGTGTAAATCAAATATTAGAGTAGTGGATTGATCCATAAAAGGCGGATCAAATGATTAGAAATCTTTTCAGAATTCGCGACTCTCGTAGCAAAAGCCCCCCTGCTCTTTTCTGGGAAAATCTCACCCTATATAATTAATTAAATTGTGTCCGAGATAGTTAGTGTGCTGAATATATAGTTATAAAGTATTATGTCGAGTCGTCCTTCACTTTCTCCCACACCTCTAGCCGGGTCCGAGAGTAGGTCTAGAGTGTTACAAAGCCTTGCATTATTTTAATATTTTTATTCATCTTTTGATTACAAATATAACCAATTTGTGTCCAGATTCCATTAAGATACGTATAGAACTATGCATTTTGAAAAAATTTGTATTTTAGTGTATTCTTATTCTGTGCATAAAAATCTGCTTTTTCCCTACCTTTCATTAAACAAACATACAGCAGGAAGACATCAAAATTATTACGTTCAGTCAATACGCCAAGCATTTTTCAGCTAACGCTCGTGCGTAGCCTCAATGGATCTTTTGTAGAGAAACCTCTTCCCGCTGAGTCTGCATCCGCTAAGATATTTACCGGCTTTTTGTAAGCCCAAAACGGAGATCGTGGGGGAAAAACTGTAAATAAATTTCAAAGACGACAGAGAAACCTATTCAGGAAGATCGAGTAAATTTAAGACGAATTAAGAGTTCCCACGATGAGCTTTGTTTGCTTTCTCGGAAAGAAAAGGCTTTAAATAATAGGTTGTTTTAGAGTGCAGGAGAATAATTGTTATTTTATACTCGGTTTGTCCAATTCTTCTGTTACAATAGAATTGTCCATTAAAAAATACTTTCTCTTGCTAAGAAGAAGCTTTGAAATGTTTTGTAGTTTAGCCACGTTTAAATAAAAATATCTGAGTTAAAAAGTAATTTATTTTAAAGAAATAAAACTTTTCTTCCATTTAGCTTAAATACACGACAATTTAACTGTTTTCAACAATTTATATACTTTATTTGATTATGAAAAAATATTATAAAAATATAACAATACATAATTATGAAATATATGAAAATAGTGTGTTAATTATAAAAATATATATAATTTTTTCTACTTAAAACAGTAGTTTCTCCAAAGAAAACTATTATTCTTTCTAAAACTGTTAAGGCTTTGTTGCAAATAAAATAACTTAGAAGAGCTGAGTATTTATTACATATATAAAATGTAAGACTTCTTAATCTGTGTTTGTTTGTAACTCTATCAATTATTTTTAATCACAAACACGTAAAAAGTAATAATCTCTTTTTATGATTAACATTAAATTTTAAAAGCATTAAAATTAAATTTTTGTTGCTGATCTTAAGATTCCTGTGGTTATTGTTTTGGAGTTGAACACACTCGCTACCCCATTTTCCACATGAACAACTTTTGAATATAACGCCAACCTATTAAATTAGATTAAATTTATAGAAGATATTTTTTATTTGTTTTTGCTTACCTTTTTTAAGCCAGGGGTATTCAACTTTTTTTTCCTGCCTGGTCACATACATATGATAGCTATTTCATGCGGGCCGCAACATGAGGATTAATGGGGAGGGGGAAGAAATGGTTTAAGATTAAGATAACATAGAACATGTAAAATGCGGAAATTGATCAAAATATTATAACTCATATTTTGCTTTTTTTAAATATTATTTTTTATACTTTTTATTTTTGTCACTGAAATTTTTTTAAATTTGGAGCATTGAAGGCTCACTCTTTCACAATTTCTGCATCAGTAAACGGTTTCATACGATAACCAATGATATAACAAATTTCATAAGGCGCCTTTGTTATCGCTGAGACATTACCACTGACAAATATTTTTTGCTGCTGTAAAGATTATTCAAGAAAGCCTATTTATCATCTCTTGAAAGAGATCTTCGAGGAAAAGTGTCATTGAACGATTCTTGTTCATAAGTATTGTTTTAAATACACTTTCGTGACAAATCAAACAATTACTGATCCATGCCTGCTTTTCACTGCAAAATAGTCAATTTCCCAATCGTCTTGAAACTATCTATTTTCTCCGAATATTTTTCAATTGCTAGATATGAAAGATTGTTAAAAATTAGTCCCACTCATAAAATGGTAGCTACTACACCGTTGATTATTATCACTAATCAGAAAAAAAAATATCAATTCGCACCCATACGACATCGACAGCAAAAAGCAAAATTGATATATTTGATTTTTTTAACAAAAAATTTCCCATCAAACTTTCAGAAATAAATAAATGAATTTCTCAGAACAGGGGTGGGGTTATGACCGTGCCCCTTAAAAAGACCCGGGTGGCGGCAGGTTGAGTATCGCTGTCATAAGCAATTAATATTTTCCGACTCAAATGATTTAATAAAATAGTGAATAATTATGCCAAAAAAATTGAAATATTAAAAAAAAATTTTTAATCACTTCATTTTTTTGCATATTTTTTTCTTAAATACAACAAAAAGAAAACAATAAGAGTAACAAAAAAAAATTTCTGATGAAAATTAGATTTGACATTATCGAAGATCACCCCCATCGTTTTTATAAGGTCGTTATAAAATCAATACCTATATATATAAGAGAAAAGTGACTTACTCATCAAGAGATCCCTGGAACTATTACACATGCAGACTTGAAAATTGGCAGGATTATTTGTTTTGAGTAGAGATCCACTAAGAACGGGTTTTTCGAAATAGACTTCCAAGATGATGTTGTTGCTAATGCCACCTGTCTGACGTATTCAGATCGAGGAACATGAAATTCATCATGGCATCAAGCTCCCAAGATGGGTAAAGGGGGCATTGTTAGACAATTTTCCCGTTTACGAGCTATTAGATCTAAAGACTTTAAATTTGGTATGCAAGTATATTTTTGTTCAGTAGAGATCTGCTGAGAAATGATGGTTTTGCAGAACTCGACTCTCAAAGAGAAGGGTATACACATAAGAAAAATGGTCTTTATTAGACATACGTTCTTTAAATTAGGCATGCATGACTCTTTTGTTGAGTAGAGATCCACTAAGTACATATACAGTCGAACCTTCATCTCCCGAGTCTCCATTTTGCGAATTCTTACGAAATTTTCCTAGAACCAAGAATATAAAGTGTATTGGAAGATTGATATCTATGTAACGAATTTTTCAAAAAACGAACTTTTTTTTCGGGATTTAGCCACTTTATTAAACAGAGGTCCGACTGTATACATCCGGGATGGCGAGCCAGTGGCACGCGTGCCATTAATGGCACGCGATACAATGTTTAGGGCATGCAAGCGATCAAAGTGGTTTGCATTTTATTTCAAAATAACTAATTTCACTATGAAGTATTACGAGAAAACGCAAGTAATCGATCGCGGAGCGTACACTTGTTTGTTATTGTCCTGCCTTAGTTACGTCATGAATTATATTTGCTTATGATGCAAAGTTAGTCTACGCATAGCATAGTCAATTTCGTTGACACAACTGTATTTTAAATTTTGTTTGTGTTATATTTACAATTTTTAACTGTTATTCAACATGGCAAGTTCAGAATAAAAAGTGCAAAATAGTAAGTGTAATTGAGAACTTCAAACTTGGTCAATGTAGAAATATGATATTATTAGCAAAGGCGAACATCGTCTGCAAAACGGCATTTTGAAACAAATCACCAATCTTCTTGTCAAAAAAGTGAACCACGGCAAAAATAATTGCTTAGAAACCATTTCAGCATGCGTTTTACTAAAATTAACATCTAACAATCCTAATATAAGCTATTTATCACCCAATCGCAGCTCAAAAGAAGTCACACAATTATAACTTTAATTCGAATTACACGTATAACTAAAAACATTTCAACTGTACAGTGCAAAAGTTATTTTTTTCGCAGTAAATAAAGATATTTGAGTTGTCTCAGTATTTAGTTTTATTATTTTCCCAATAATCACAAGTCGAAATTATTTGACGGCACGTCTATAACACATCAAACATTTCTTAGGAAAAAATGGCACGTAGATCCATAAAGGTTCACTACCCCTGGTGTGTGTATATAGAGAGAGAGAAATGTTTTTGTATATAAACTGTCCTAGTCAGCAATGTTGATAATACTGTAGCATCCATTCTTTTATATTTTATATTTTTCTTTTAAATTTTTATTATACATACATATATATATATATATATATATATAATTCGTTTCTAATCGAAAACCTATAGAATAAAAATTAGACAGAGAGAGAGAACTATATCTTATTTTTAAACTGTACTGCCTTTTGTTAGAGCAATTTAGAATATGGTTAGTGTTTTTTTTATGTATTATATATATATATAATATATATATATATATATATATATATCATTTTCTCTTTAATACTCTTTTATCAAACAAAATAAATGTCTAATTTTTATTCTATCGAAAAGATATTCGATTAGAAACGAACGAGATTATTGAATCGAAAACAAGAAAAATAACACTTGATCTAACTTCCCTAAGCCTAATTATACAAGACTACTATAACTTCGCTTCTTTAAGACCAACGAAATGTTTTCCAAAGTCGCCCGAAGTCAATCGGAAGCAGCCCGCAGCTTTCTGAATGAACGACCGGACTCCACGCTTCATTTAACAGAAAGCGTTTACGCAAACGGAAGTCGGACTCATTCGCTCGTCTTCCTGCCCACACAGCACGTCCCGAACGATCCCAAATATTTCATTCATCTTATCTTTTTCGTCTGTCCCCAGGGGCAGGTTGGTCCGCCACTTGCGGCTTCGGTTATTTCCATACAATGATGCTATGGACCAGATCTTCTGGGCGAAAGTGTCGCGAAAAAAGATCCCTTACAGAGCTAAATGAGACGTTTTCTTCCACTCGTAATACTGTGAGAATGATTGAATGCAAATATATTTTGATGGATAACACTTTCTGTTGTGCTCAGTGAGATAGAGTGGTGGCAAAGTATACTATATTACACCAGTAACTTTGGTTTGAATTTTTTCTGCAATATTGTATTAATTTGATTTTAATTAATGTAGTTCTGGAAAGCAACACAAGGGCTATTGGTGACGGACTTCGTAATTTTGAACTATGGCTGAGTAACGAAGAGGAAAAAAGAGCTGGCACTTCCTCTGTCAGTGGCGGATTAAGCGGGTGTCGGACCTGGCGGCCGCCAGGGGCCCCAGCGCTGGTAGGGGCCCCAAGCTTGATGAAGTGCAAAGGCCAGCGACAAACCAACCACGCCACCTTGGAACAAGAAATGAAAAGAAAACAAAGATACAATGAAAATCCCGCTAGAAATTTATCAAGTTGTAAAAGAAATCCTAATGTAGAAAAACTTTTGAAAATATGTTTAACAATACCGATATCGAATGCATCAGGTGAATGATCTTTTTCAGTTTTAAAACGTGTTAAAAATAATTTAAGAAGGAACCACCATATCACCATATCTAATTAAAATATAACTATGGAGAAAAGAGAAATTGAATAACATGGTCATATTTTATACTGAATAAAATGTTTTGGACACAAAATAGATATGGTGAAAATAATGGATGAATTTTCCAAACTGTACAGCAAAACTGTAAGCTCTTAAGGTTTTATATTTTTTTTAAGTACAGTTAGATATTTCCTTTAGCCGATGAGTTTTTTTTTATAGCAATACATTTTATTTTGAGAATTTAAAGCAAGCGACTCTTTTCACTATTTTAGTTTTTCCACTTTTAAGCCCATGGGCCTCAAACCTTTTACCGCCAGGGGCCTCTAACTACCTTAATCCGCCTCTGCCCTCTGTTAACTTTTACACCACGCCAACGGGTAGATTTTTGAATCTCGGCAGATTAAATGTGCATGAGCCCCTCTACAAGGCTTGGTGGCTGCGGCAGCTTAGTGGTTATGGTCACAAAATCGTCCGTAAAAGCCGCGGTAACCTGTGGTCAAGGTAACGAACTGATGGCCGTCGTGTTATGAGTTTGAGCCTAGTACCACTGAAGACCCGCTGTGTAGGGGGCCGATGCACTTTAAATGTGTCGAGGCTCAAAGTCTTCTCGTTGGCGTGGTGTGGATGTTCGGAGAGGGTTTTTTTGGCTCAGCTGTGGTCCTCGTTCCTTGGATATGGCTTAGAATTATGAAATCCGTTGATAACAGTCCTCGCGTTTGGTTCTGATGTTTATAAACACTCCCCCCATTGAAAATCTAATATATCAATAAATTTTTCTTAAGAATTCGTATTTCGAAAATAATTTTGTCGTATATTTGCTTTGTTTTGATGTCACTAAAAAAGTATTGCAAATATTTTTCCTTCTTTAAAGTCTTTACTAGTTTATATATATATATAGAAATTAGAGCAATTTTAAAGAAATCGAGGTAATTTTAGCAATTATTGTTTTCTGAAATTAATTTGATAAGTTTTTTTATTTTTTTTATAGAAAATTTCTCTTTCACGCACCTTATCAGCATCCTCGATGAGAACGTTGTCACTAACCTCATTCAAATATTCCTCATTAAGCGTTAGAAAAAATCATAAAACCTTCCGATAACCTTCAATTAAAAATTACACACACATTGTCATTAATTGATCTCGCCCATTTCACAAGAGGGTGGTGGCGGCTCACTTTATTCCACTCACGCCCAAGCCTCATTTCACACATTTATGTCCGTGAAGGCAACGAATTCCAGTGAAAGTTATCAATCCCCAAACGATTTTCATTAACGTCCTCCAAGCTATTAACGACACAATCGATTGTTTAATATCCGCTTCATTTACGGGCTCTCCTCCCTTGAGGTGAGGCCTTAAGATAAACAAGTAACCTGTTGCAGTAATTAAATATCTTCGACCTGCATCTTTACATAATCTGAAGATAGCTGACCTACTTTTCAGGTATCGTTGGGGTGGTCGTTAGTGAATGGACTTTGATGGTAATTAACTTATAAATTCGAGATAACGTCCTTCATGTGCATCCAGGGAGGGACATGTCTTTAATGGATGTGCTGTGGCAAGTGTCGGATTCGTTTAAAATAAAGAAAGCTCTTATATCGGTGCTTCTCAAACTTTCAATATTTACGACCCAATTTTCTATCATAATTTTCATCGCCCCCCTATACAATAGAAATATATTAAATGCAATAATAACACACTTTGATGTGAAAAAGCTGCAATACAACCAAATTTATAAACCGTACAACTGATCGAGATAAGCATAAAAATTCGTATCTCTGTTGCATTTAAGTTTTTGGATAAGTATTGTAATACTTCTCTTTTCTAGGTTTTAAATTGGAACAGATTGCAAAATAATTTTTAAATAAATTAAATATTTATTTTTTCAATCATCTATTTCTAAAAGTACAAATATTATTAATAAAATAATCTAGTATTCGTTGCTTTCTATCTTATATCTTTCACACCTGGCATTCTCGCGAACATCTGGGCAACCTATCGAACGTCTACGCAAAATGTGTATAAATGCTGCACCTTTCAACAAAATAATTTTTTAAATAATCCTTTTATTTTTAACTATTTGACATATTCGTGCCTTCCACGTGGAGTTATTACGCCCCCCCCCCTTTAGGAGGGCACTCCACAATTTGAGAGTTTCACTGTCTTATATATACATGACACAGATACAGTATATATAAGAAAGTATATGGTTTATATGAACTGTCTCTTTTTTCACTGTTTTATATATAAAGAGCTAGCCGTTACCTGCCAGCTTCGCTGGTTATTTCATGATTTGTTTAACTACGTGGTAGGATTCAAAAGCTTCCGCGCGGACTGAATCTATAGCTCAAAATATATTACCAATTAAACTGCTGAAACACATCTTTCTTCGAAATAAGACCCTGGAGTAACAACACACTTTTCCCAATGTTTGTAAAGGTCATCGAAACATTTCTGGAATCCCTTGTTAGCCATGTCCTTTAATTCAGCCCGTGATGCACTTTTAACTTCATCTTCAGATTTGGTCTGCGTTTAACATGCGGGGAACGATATGTTGACACACCCTATGTATGTAAAGATCCATAGCCAGTATCCATTGGCATGTGGCCGAGGATATCCCAACTGATTTCACTATTGTTTAAATCCTGTTCTTACGTACCACCCCAGAAACCTTTTCAAGGTTTTTAGTGGTGTGGACGTCCAGAGCGTTTGTCATCTTCGGCACTTTCCCTGCCTTCTCTTAAACGTCGATGCCACTCAAAAGCTTTTTTAGTTCGCGAAAATGAATCACACGTGCTTAAAAACTTCGTAACTCTCCGTGCACTTTTTCCCAAATGAACGAAACAATTGATATCCATTATTCGCTCAACCAACGCCATTTCTTTCAATCGCCCGATGACTCAATACATCCACCTACAAAATACGACGCCGTGGCGAGTCACCGTGCACGTAATTTCGAACAAACCTTTTTTAGAACAGGAAAAAAATGCTATTAAACAGAGCTCGCTATAGGCTTAAACCGGGAACTTTTGAATCTTGCCTCGTATATATTGTTTTATCTATTATTCATTTGTTATTATCTAATATTTGCTTTCGGATGTATTGAAAAAAAATTATTTCGCTAGCTTCTTGATTTAGAATGGACAGGATTTGAATTTATTCAACTGAG
Source organism: Trichonephila clavata (assembly GCA_019973975.1). Lineage (NCBI taxonomy): Eukaryota > Metazoa > Arthropoda > Arachnida > Araneae > Nephilidae > Trichonephila > Trichonephila clavata. Next base: position 22,100 of record BMAO01039063.1, on the reverse strand, counting down.
TAAAATATATTTGCTTTTAACAACCCCCTCCCCGCTTGGGAGTCGATTTTAGCAAAATCTGTTCTTAGCTTATCTCTATTCGACAAAAGAAATGTTTGCAAAATTTCAAGTTTAAAGATGTAATAGTTTGTAAACGGGATTTTTTCATCTATAAAGCTCCTCTAACTACACTTGGGAACTGATTACTGCAACACATTGTTAGCGTTTCTCTGCTCAGAAGACTTTTTACCATATTAAAATTTTTTAGGTCTAATTGTTCAAAAATAAGAATTTTTGACTATAACACCCCTTTGGGAAGCAATTTTTACAAAACTCGCTCTTAGTGGATCTCTACTAAAAACACGCCTGCTAAATTTAAAGGCTGAAAGTCGAATAGTTCCGGAGATCTCGTAATCAGTGAGAGTGAGTGAATGAGTCGCTTTTCTGTTGTGTATATATAGGTGACCAAACAGTATGAAACAAGGAGATTGAGAGAAAAGTGTTTCTTGTCTTCCAGAATGAAAAAACATAGAAGTTGTGAAAAAATGTTATTGTAAATTTCTCTTGCTTTAATTATTAAAATAAAACTTTTGCCATGTAAAGGTTTATGATTTAATAAATCCACGGGTAAAATTTTTTTCTAAAATAAAAAATATATATAAGTACTTTGTTATAGTATTCATAATCATGCATAGAATCAAAAACGAATTTAAAATGAAATCAGTATGTGAAAATTACATTACTGAACATTCCTTTATAAAAGGAGCTTTATAGAAGAAGTGAGTGAATGAGTGAATATTAACGTCTCACTGTTCAGCTATTGTTGGCATTGTACCTCGTAATTTGTGCCATGGTCAAGTGACGAGAACGATACCTGAGTTGGCACCCTCCTCTCCTAACTATCATACCAACGGGAGGACGCTTGAGCACTCGGCATATTTAACGTGCATCGCTCCCCTACACGGCGTGTTTTTAGTGGTACTGGGCTCAAACTCATGACATGCCAGCCACTCTCCGATACCTTGACCACTAGGCTACAGCGGTCATGGAACTTTATAGAAAAAAAATCAATTATGAAATGATCACGAGCTCAGAACCGGCGAATCGTTAAGTTGAGCCATGGTCAAGTAATGAGGGCGACATCTAAGTTGGCACCCTTTTACCGAGCTTCCATACCACACCAAGGCTAAAACTTTGAGCTCCAAGAGATTTAACGTGCATCAGCCCCTCTATACGGCTGGTCTTCAGGGGAACTAGGACTCAAACCCGCGACTCGACAACGCCTACCACAAGTTTGCAACTGTGACCACTCTGCTCGAATTAGAAGTGTCACAACAAAAGCAACTTTATTTTCAAGTAAACACGGTACTGATTCTTAATTTTTTTATTTTAGATAATCTAAAAATTAAAAATGTTTCTAAATAATACTGGGAATTTGATGATTTGAAGACGTCTTTCCAAATTCATGCTGAAGAATTTACACCTTTAAAAGTTTTTGCGAAGAAGAATATAGGTGGTAAGGTAAGCCATTTAATTCTTAAATTTTTAAAGCTACGGTGACGAATTTTCTTCTTTAAAATATTTCCTTAAAAATATCTGTAAGTATCGTTTTATAAATCTTATATTAAAACACACTCAATGATTCCTAGCATTTACCTATGCCAGCTATTTGTTAACTGTAGTAATCGTAATCCAATCGATATTTTTGGACCATTTGAAGATTCACCTTTTTTGCAGAAACCTGTAAGAATCTTACTTTTTTGGAAGCAAGGTTACATTGAATTTTGATAACTGCAAAAAGGCATACATTTATTTATTAATATGTAAGAACAAATTTTTTGTATCTAGTAACCTTGTTGACTGTGTTATAACCTTCAGTTCAACAGTAACAGATTCTGTGACTTGTTTGAAGTTTCAAAAACATAAAAAATATATGTTCTATATAATATTCGCAGAGAAGTAAATAATGTTATTAAGGCAATATGATTCATTTAATTTCACAGAAATTATTTTACAGTTGTAAGACATTTTTTCTTCCAAAAAAAGCACATAAAACTAAACTTTGTGCACGTTCGAAACGCTATCACCTTATTCCATCTCCAGTGTCGTTACCTTAAGCTCACAAACACACCTTTTTGTGCAGTTCTTATCAAAACGCCCCTAACTGTGGTGGCAACCTTCAAGAGGCGATTAGGTAGAAATTGATTAACTGACATTATTCAAATAATGTCACGTGGTATCCTGACGCGATCAAACGCCCAACTCATCTCCAATGCATTATTCATAGAATTAATGAAAGTAAACGCGTCTCTGATTTAGGAGTACTTCGGGGGCGCTTTGACTTTTCAATATGTCGCTTGGGAACAAAATTTCATTATAAATTATATATATATTTTTTTCGTGAATTTGTTTTAATACACATAAAATATAGTTATTGGATGCGTTCAAATTTTAAATATGCATTTCATAGATTCAATAGCATGTAGATGATGGGAAACAAAATGATCATCTGTTATAAATTACATGATTCATTTACTTGAATTCCTTATGAGCAACGCAAATGAACAATAAAGTAAGTGAACATGTTTTTAATATTTTCTTATAAATTTGAAACTCTGTGCTACTATTCAAGCGTTTAAAAAATGTACTTTTAAAACAATTAGATGTGGAATTTTTTTTTGGGGGGGGGGGAATAAAATTCGCCAATAAGATTTTTTTCTATCATTTACTAAGCATATAATTATTTAAAAAATTCTCCTATTTACAAATTCTATACTTTATATAATAAATCAGATTCTTCGTTCCTTTTTTTCTACTGATTTAATCTATAGTTATATGATTTAATCATCCAGTATAGTATTTAAATATTGCTCTTGCTATTTTCCATCACAGGTATAAAATCATTTAAATGATTAAAGTCTTAGCGTTTGACCAAAGGGGGCAATTTTGTCAAACTACAATAAAAACTATGGTAGTTGTTATTTAAAGATATATCTTCTGGACGAGTATTGTAACGGTTCCCTTAACTATCAACTGTGGTTACCATATTACGATATTTAATATGAGAATCTCGGCATGTAAAAGAACCGTGAGGTATAGAACAAGATATCAATCATTGGCATGGCCAAGTAATTTTAGCGCGTTTTTCACATGTTGTATTTTGCAATAATGCAACTAATGAACTTTTTACTAACAGAAAATAGTGTACTGTACTTAAAAAAAATTAAAAATTATTAAATTTAAATATGATTCGACTCATCTAGGGCACAAATGCGACCAAATGCCGAAAATCCGAGGTCAATTAGTTGCTTATTGGCTGAGAAAAAGTTACGACAAAATATGGAACGAAGACGAAGACGAAATTTGCTTCCTAATAGCACTTTTATTCCACTACGTGAAAAACGCACTGAAAAGGAGAAGTACTTCTTACAGTGGGTAAAAAAATATTGGCAATTGTCTATAATTGATCATATTAGCTAACAAAGGAAATGATTGACAATTTTAACTGGACATAACGAACACAGGAGGTAATAAACACACAAATCTAATGAAACTTTCATTTTAATATGCCTTTTACACAAAATATACAACAAAAACGTAAATTTGCATGTCAAAAATGTATTGGCAAAGTTCTAACTGTTATGCAAATTTTGTCATGCTGAGGTCACGTGTTTAGACTGATAAGAAAGCCTGTTATAATATAAAGTCTGCAGTGTTATTTCAAAATTTTTAAAACGTTATTTTGTTAATGCTGTGATAAAATGGCTTCGAAATCGAAGGAGTTGGATGTTAAAAACATGATTATTCAGCTCAGAAATGAGGGTTTAATTTATCGTGCTATAGGAATACAACTGAACATAAGTTTATTTACGGTCAGAAGTGTTGTAAAAAAGTTCAACGAGACAGGATCCACAGAAAATAAGGTTAGAAGTGGACTGTCTGGAATATTTTCTGCAAGGGAGAAACGTAGCGTTATCAAAGAGGTTAAGAAAAATCCCAAAATAAGTGCACCCCAGTTAGCCAAAGATGTTGCTAATACTTCGCATAAAACTTTTAGTGTACAGACTATACGGAATGTTTTACATGAAGAAAGTTATTATGGAAGGGCAGTAGAAAGAAACCTTTCATTTCGGAAAGAAACAGAAGAAAGAGATTAGATTTTGCAAAATCTCATGTTAATTTATCAGATGAGTTTTGGAACACAGTTATTTTTTCCGACGAATCGAAGTTTAACATTTTCTGGAGTGATGGACAACAATATGTGTGGAGAAAGCCAAACACCGAACTGGAAAAACAACATTTAACATCGACTGTGAAACATGGTGGAGGAAGCGTCTTAGTTTGGGGCTGTAAGGCAGCAAACGGAGTTGGTAAACTGTGCTTCATTGATGGTATTATGACAGCATGTACGTACATCGACATATTGCGCCATAATTTGCAATCCAGTGCCCAAAAACTTGGCTTAGGAACATCATTTGTGTTTCAACAAGACAATGATCCTAAGCATACAGCGAACCTCACCCGGGAGTAGTTACTGTATAACTCTTCTTTCCAGTTAAAGACGCCGCCTCAATTGCCTGACATAAATCCAATTGAGAATTTATGGCACAAATTGGACATAGAAGTCAGGAAACATAAAATTTCGTGTAAAGACGAACTTCAGCGTATACTCCTGCAAGAATGGCACAAAATTCCCAATAGTACAACCAAGACTTTGGTTTTCTCTGTGAGAAATAGATTACAAACTGTTATAAATGCAAAAGGTATGCATACAAAGTATTAAGCATATCCTGTGATTTTGTTCTGACATTTTACTTATTTTGCCAATACTTTTTTGACATGCAAAAATACGTTTTTGTTGTATATTTTCTGTAAAAGACATATTAAAATGAAAGTTTCATTAGATTTGTGTGTTTATTACCTCCTGTGTTCGTTATGTCCAGTTAAAATTGTCAAGCATTTCCTTTGTTAGCTAATTTGATCTATTATAGGCAATTGCCAATACTTTTTTTACCCACTGTAAGTATAAATGAACTGAGTGAAAAAGAGAAAAAAAATGTTTGACGAGGGATAGAAGAATTGGGAAGTGTCTTAGAAATATTACTGTGGGACCATAGCAACCTCAACAGAAGGAATTCAGAACGCATATCCGAGAATCAAATTTCACTATTTGAAGCATACTGCTAAGATATCAAAAGACACTTGTCTTATTATGATAATTATTTAGTAGGGTTAAATTTTGTCTCTTCGTGCATTTAATATACTGTATATTTCCAAAAACAAAAGCAAAAAATGTATCGATCCGTGTGCGTCCCCCCCCCTTTCGAAATTTGATCCCAAATTCGAAATTTACATGAGCCGAATTGAAAAAAAAAGTTCGTGTAATTTTCAAGCAAGTCACCATGAAAGTAGAATTATAATGAAGTGGGTAAAAAGAGGTGTATATATATCAAGTATATATAATTTTCCAAATTGCTCTTAGATGTAGTCCCCACTGCATTATTTTTTATATCTCATAACTCTAACTATCGGAATTTAACACATTTTTTGTATACATTTATTATCTTGCAAATGTCTGATTTTGTCATACTTTCTGCGCCATTTTCTTTTGTTTGCTTAGAAAACAAGCAGTAGAAAAATTTCAATACGGAATGTTATCTTCGATCTAAGTTTCATAACCTGGAGGAAAAACTCGCTGCATGGGGATCTTAGCATTCTAACATCCCAATAAGTAAATGTAAATTTTACGAACAATTCAGAATCTAGAGCTCAGACACCAACTTTGAAAGATTTGTAGGACTTTTTTTTAGATTTAGAATAGAAATTCCATTCAAATCACCCAAAAAGTTAAGATATTAAAATCACTTGTGTTGGACTACATAGAATTTTTTTTTTAAAGTTATTTTTTAATACTTTCCAAATACTCTCTACATATATGCGGAAGTATATATACAGGGATTATATATATTTTATATATATATATATTCATCATTCAAAGTCTAAATAAATAAGTTAAAGATAAATTCTGAGTGTTTTATTTCTTACTAATAACAAAGGAAGTTTCTCACATTTCTTATTAAATAAGTACTTTGTAAAATGTTTTCTTCCATGTTATGTATTTAAAAAGCAGAAGGAAAACAATACGTAATATATTTTGTTTAGTACTATCACTGGCTGCCAAAGCTAAAATCTATTAGTAAGCATTTCTGCGATATTGTTACAAATTTTCATTAAAATTACTTCTACACCCTTCATATGATATCCCGTTATTCAATTAGTTCCTCAACATAACCTTTTGCTCAACGCTTTGTCTCCTCATCACACCTACTTTGATATAAAATCCAACTGGCTACTGTAAACTTTCTAAAAATGCATCACACTACTAATAAAAAAACCCACCGTCACGCTCCTCACCCCAAATTGATGGACAGGATGTAGCTAGTCCTTCCACAGCCAACACCTAGGTCATCGTTTGATGTGCCGGTGGGTCCCCGAAGATTCGGTTTCAGGGGAAACTGCTCCCCCCTTCGAATCTCGGGGTCATCCTGCCACAAGAACAAAAAAGAAATTTCAGCAGTAATGGCTGTGATCAAAAAAAAGAAAAAGAAGAAATTGCAATCTGTGCTGCTGCTTGAGTAAATGGTGTAACGTTTCAAGTTAATGTTCTTGTGATATGCGTAAAGTGCGAGCGCCTTTCTTTGTGGAAAAGTATAATAGAGAATGATATATATATATATATATATATTGTGACGGGATGTATTGAAACGATGAAAAGCGTGGGGAGGGAGGTTGGTTATGCAGATAGTGACCAAGATAGTCTTGGAGATTTTTTAATGGAATATGTGCAAAAGAAAAAACTATCCAACATTTTGAACAGAGGATGTATAACATTAAACACAGAGAAGAGAAAAAACGTCGAATATTATCACTAAATATTTAAAAATGAATGATTTGACAATCGAAGATGTGTTCATTATATGTGCAGTGAGTAATAATTTAATAAAAATAGTAATGTCAAAATTAATAATATTTAAAAGTTGTAAAAAAAATAACCAAAATAGTCATAATGCAATAGTCAATTCACGAAATAAGCTCTACTGTAGAGATCTCAACGGGACCCAGGTGAACCGTTTGCAGGTCTATGGAAATTTAAAAAAGTTGGTTATATTGGTGGTCGAAGTGTGTGTGTTAACTTTTTTATGTTTTAAAAATTAATTTAATTTTTAAGAATTGTAATTATCAGTTAATGTTTGTCTGGAAAAATACTTAAAATCTATTAAGATGACAAATTGAGAAACCTTACCTAAGAATAGAATGACATGGAAAGGAATTCTGAAGAAGTCTATTCACCATAAGGGATTGACCCACCAATGAAGAAGAATTGATCAATACTTATAAATGTTATATATTACAGATTTGCATAGGGAGATTTGAAACAAGCATTTAAAAACGGAGCGTCATAGAGTAAAAAATAAAACATAAATCAAATAAACAATCTCTTCCAGTTTATTTCTGTTCAGTTAAATTGTTAAGTACTTTTTTGTGTATGAAATGGTTAGTATTATGATTAAAGGATATGATGTATTTTTTAAGATAAAAATGTAAGAGGGTGTAGGCAGAAAATGATTCTTTTTAAAGGGGTCGATATGTTGAAAAAGTTTTGGAAGTTTGTGTTCTAAAGAATGATTTCGGCAGTAACTGAACAATGACGAAGCAATAACAAATGAAATGTTTACCACTTGTCAGAGTAAAAATTAAAATAAAATTGAAAATTTTGCTCAATAGTTGAACAATGAAATAGTTATTTAAATGTTACAGTTTCTAAAGTTATAAGCGATTATGAGTTTTTAAAAAAAATTGACACTTAGACTATTAAAAAACAACTTCAATGATTGAAAAAAAATTTTAATACTTTATGATAAAGAGGAGGGAGAAAAGTAATCTATGACATATTTTTAATGATAATAGACCGAAGGTCCACATTTTCCAATGTTACCAATGGATGCTTAGTTTTTATTTGTTGGGCAATTATTATTTTGTCTAAAACTTATTCATGTCCTTCATACGGTAGTTAGTTTGTTCTTTAAAGATACTTGATTCTATACATGGTAACCTTTTAAAAGTATAGTATATCTTTGAAACAAAACATTTAAACTATATAAATCATTAATATTCGCAAAAAATATATTGTTAGGTATAGAAAATAACATTTAGAAATAAAAAATGTATTCACTTAAAACAGTTCTGGTTACTGACATAACTTTAAATAGTAAGTAAAAAATGCTAAGAAAAGCATGAACATTTTGAAAATTTTTGTAATTTAATGATTTATTTTAAACGTTACGAAACATTAATAGTTGTTTTTTTCGTGTTAGACCTGAGGGTTGAGCTGATAAGATCCTTTTTGTTATGATTCCTTTCCGCGTATCGTTCGTGAATCAACGTAACGCGGAAGTTCTGCTTCTTGAAGAGATGGATTTCGAAAAAGGTGTTGAGATCTCTTCAAAAAATATACTTCCGTGTAAATGATGGAATGGATTTTGTCTCAAAGTTGTCAACGCCATTATATTACATTACAATCGTGTCTTTTTTTTAAAAAAATAAATGCACCGATACTGACATTGAACTCGTATTACTCAACAGTTCACACTAATGACGTGAGACGTAACGGATAATTATCAAGATTTTCAAGCATTTACGTAATTTCCTTTGTCAGTTAGTTTTAATTTTTTTCCCCAACGAAATGAGGAAAAAAACATCAGGAAATTTTTTTTATTTATTCTTAGAAGATAGTTATATTGCGCAAATCGTTTGGAAATCTGATATAATTAAAAAAAAAAACTATAGTATGAAGGTTTTTATATATTACAAGAATCTATGAAATTATGGACTATGAAAGAAAGCATCTTATAAAATACTTAATATCTATTTATTTTATATTCTTATTTTGGAATTGATTTTATAAATCTCGTAGGGTAATTGGTTGTTTATTAAAGCCGCAATCTGAAACGAGAGCTAATATCGACGAACCTCGTGATTTTGAAACACGGTAGAGTGACGAGACGATCCCTGAGCTGGACACCCCCTCCCCAAACTTCCAAATAACGCCAACAAGAAAACTTTGAGCCTTGACAGATTTGGCATACACCAGAACCTCTGGACCAGGGATCGGCAATCTTTTAGATGTGGCGTGCCAAACCAATCTACCATTATGATTCAGCGTGCCACAAAAGACATTTTTGAAACAATTCAATTCCCATGATAATGCATGCAGTATTGCAGAATATAGGTCAATAATATAGATATTTACAGTTTTATTACATATTAATTTTGAATCATTTTAAAATATTTCTTAACACATAAAAATAAACAGCATAAAACATAACTATATCTTCAACAAAAATATAAAAATTAAAATCGGATACATCTACTATATATTTTTTGAACATATTTAATATAAGAAATAGACAACATATAATATAAATATTTCCTTTCATTAAAGTTAAGTGGCCGCGGTGGCCAAGTGGTCTAGGCATCGGATCATGGCTTGCGTGTCATGAGTTCGATTCCAGTACCACTAAAGAACCGCTGTGTAGGGGAGCGATGCACGTAAAATCTGTCGAGAGCTCAAACGTCCTCCCGTTGGTGTGGTGTGGTAGTTAGGAGAGGGGGTGCCAGCTCAGGTGTCGTCCGCGTCACTTGACCATGGTTAAAAATTACGCGGACCGTCGCCAAAAGCCCTCGTGTTGCTAATCAGTGCGACGTTAATATTCACTCACTCACTCACTCACTCATTCATTAAAGTTAAATAAGATGAAGAAAAATTTTAGTGCAAACCTAGTGCTTGCACCGCTCTACTTTCGTATTGCAAAATCAGAGTGAAAATTTGTGACTTTCAATTTGACACGATTCTGAGCATTCACTAGTAAAACAATTTCTTTGCGTACTCGAAATATTTTTCATATGAGTAAAGTGTTTTACTTAGATATGTAGAAAACAGAGAACTTGCAATGTTCTTTCTTCAAACAATTAAATCTCTCCAGCAATGATATTTAATAATTTACAAAATGGCTGTATATTTATCTTTAGAGTTATCTTTCAGATTTGTTCGTAATTCCATAAATGTCCATAATTCTGAAGATGTTTGTCAAATAAGGTCCATTATAAATTCATCAACTTCCATCCACTCAAAAATTGACAAATTTGTAGAATAGTGCAGCACGCCACTGATGATTGTACCACTTGCCATCGATAACGCCGAGCACGAGTTCGTGACCATGACCACCCAGTTGCTGTGGCCAAATTTTCAAAGGAAGAGCTTAGGAAAATGTAGTAACATATTCTTTTGCATGAAAAAAAGATGTAACGATATAAGAAATTTTCAAGACAAAAGAATGATTTAAATCAAAATGTGAATTAGTAACACGTCCCTGCAATAAATTTTAAACACAGGTTTAAAATATGCATAAAATTATAACAGTTTTACGTCGTTTTATACATTTTATTCAAAGTATGTATTAACGCAAATAACATTCGTTTTTAGCTCTCTAAAGTTCGAAGAGAATTCTAACAAATAAGATTGCTAAAGTTTTTCAAATGGGTCAATTTAGTGGAGTATTTTTAAAGAAATTGTTTTAAAAGTTCAAAGTCCACATAGCCACTGAGTACCAACTTGTGTTACCGAATCAATTTCGAGACCTTGGTTAAAAAACATGACTTATAGGATACATATAAATAGATAATTAATTTAAAAGAAATATATCATGGTGTTTAAAAATAGTTATTTTAATATATTCGTAATAAAAAAAACACAATCATTTGATGTAAAATACGAGTATATACTTGTGACAAAAATACATTTGAAAAGATTTCATTCTTTTCTGAGTATAAAGTGCACATAATTATTAAATTTTTTCAAGGTTACTTTTTTATTAAAAAGTTCCCCAATCATTTCGAAGCTATTGCTAAGGTGTCACCTGACCATTTTTAAAAATTGTATATTTATATATAGATATAAAGTGTCTCTTGATGATGTGCTAGAATTGCTTTCAGAACATTGCGTAGAACAATTCTTAAAAATTAAGTTCATTACTGGTAAAAGCAGACATAAACTCAAAGTTAAATGTACAGACGATTTTTTTATTTTTATTTTACTTTCATTTCATCTTACTGATATTTTATTTAGAAATTACCAAATGAGAAGGAGAAAGAAAATTTTGAAGCAATTTTTCATTACGAAAAAAAAAATTAGAAAAAAAAAAAATTAGAAAAATTGTAACGAAAACAAACAACTCGGCATCATTTCAACTCAGTAATTAAAACGATGTAATGCGAAATTAAATTGAAAAAAATTTTGATAGGTATTTAATTTAACTTGAATCACCTTTAATAAATATACTAAACCAAACACACATACTTTTTATTACTTCTCTTCATTTTCGTTCAGGCTTATAACGTAGTGAAGAAAAAAAATAAATATTAATAGTTTCAGTATCAAATTGCAGCTCTGAAGTGAACTGTCAATCATGTCTAAACACCGTTAAAAAGCGTCGCCTTGAGATGTCCGTCTCGTCCACAAAACCGAGCAAAAAAAGGCGAGAAACTATTAAAAGCATTTAACGCTCTTTTTAATCTTCTGCCGACGACAGACAGAACATCGTGGTTTCTGACAACAAAGTGAGGCTTTAATAGTTAAGCGCCAAAATAATTACAGACTCCTCATCTGTCATCCAATCGACGACTTCGATTTAGCTCGTGATTTCAGGCCGAGGAATGTGATTGTGAATTGGTTCGATAGCTGATGTATTTCAGTCAGAGAAATAGTCGTTTCTGGATCTTTTGTGCAACTTTTATTTGTCATTATTCAACGAAAGGTTATTTCGGTCTTTCTGCGTGTAAATTATATGATTTGGAAGGGCAATAGGGGTTTTTTAAGTACTATGTACAAATAATACGAGGAATTTCAATAACCTGTTCTGTGGATGACATTTCTTTCAGCAAACTCACCTTCGTTTCCCGATGCTGGCTCATACAAACAGATTACAAATTTGGCTGATATACAACTTGTAGACTTCAGGATTTTTCTATTATTGCTTCAATTGTGCAGAATTATTTTGTTTATTAATTTAACCAACTGGTTCGCGTTTTATTCTTAGTCATGCAGCTTTACCTTTCATAATTTTCAGAAAAGATAGCCTAATTACTGTTTCTATTTTTATAAGAAAATAGCATTTTTAAAGATATATTCTGCTTTCAGATCTTAGCTTTTCAGAAATCCATACGCATGCCACTTTTATTAACCGACATTTTTCACAAAGAAATTATTTTTAGGATTAATCATACAAGCAAAAATTCTTCTTTGCATTATACTTCTCTAATGAGTTATGTTCAAGAACAGAGTTAAAACAAGTAACATAAAAGAAATTAAGTCAATTCCTCCTACTTTGAATGGATGAATAGAAAGTAATTTATCTATATATATATATATATATACTCTCTATATCACTCTCTCCGTATATGTATATATATATATATATACATATACGGAGAGAGTGAACTAATAGTCGGAATTGAAAAAAGAGCATGATTTGTCTGCATTATTGTAAGAATGCACACCCTGTTTTGCTAGTTTGGCTGAAAACCGGTTTTCTACGCCAACTTTTGTCATTGTTTTAACAGTTACATTGTTACAACAATAGAGATAAATCTAAGTTGGCGTCAAAAACCGTTAATTAATTTAATTTAATTAACCGGTAATTAATGAATTAATATTTGAAAAAACTATATTAACATCAAGCGTCATCCACTACAAGTTTAAAAAAATTATTTGAACTTGATTAGATGAATAGAAAGAATTTTATTAACGATTGAAAATTTGAACAAGATAAATAAATATATATATACATAAATATAGAGAGAGTGTGAGCTAATAGAGTAGGAATTGAATAAGTATTCTTTTTGTTTGAGGTATATAACTTTTATTTGATAAATAAATATCTGTGGTAATATATAAATATATTAAAATGTGCTATACTGTAGATATTTTCAAGCCTGATCTCTGCAAAATGAGTTTTATATTCGTGGTACTCTAGTATCACGGCCATCATACCGTTGCTGGGTTGTTGCTATCGAGTCGTCCCTAAAGACCCATTGTGTTAAATCTGCCGTGGCTCAGAATCTTTGAGATGGAGTGGCGTGGAAGTTTGAAGAGTAGGGTGCCAAACTGAGGATTCTGAGCCTCGACAGTTTTAACGTGCATCAGCCCTGTACGCAATGGGTATCTTGTACCAACAGCATTCGAATTCACCACTCAACGAAAACAACGTCAGCCATGAGTTTTAGTCATGATTTCTCAGTTACTGTGGTTATACAGCCGCGTCCCTGCGGTGTTGGAGAGTTCGAGTAAAGATCAGCCATTGTAATAACTAACACATTTTTATTTACTTTTTCACTTAATAACTTTAAGCAATTAATGCACTTTATTCACTAAACCCGAGGAGCACACAATCAATTGTGATCACTTAAGTTATCTTATTTCTTTTATATTTATCTGATCTCTTGTGCGTGCTCTTCTCTTTAATACTTAAATAATCTTTGAATAATCTTCCAACTTGACTTAATTATACGACCTCCAGTCTCTAACGCTAGGTTTGCTTCTATATCCACTTTCAAGCATCATCGCGCCTATTCTACGACTGACACTTAAATAGAAGTACTAATTTACATAAACCAAGGCGTCTTCTTTACAAAAAGTGGTTTTCAACTGAAATCGCAGTTAAAAAGATTATTTTACCCAAATGGGTTAATGAAGACTTGGATAGACCTGTTACAACACATGTTGTTTTTCAGTAGGACGTTAATAAGAATTCAATTAAAAGGAAAAACTCTTCAAATCTGTAAACACTTAGAGCCAGTGTCATACATATGAGGGGGGGGGGGTTCAAACCCCTATAAACCAGCAAGTGTTTAATTTTTACCATAGAGATTACTTTGCCACTTTCGTCTGCATGTTTATTAAAATGTTAACTTCCCATAAGAGAGGTTTGTGTACACCACTGCTTAGAAATCTTCATTATTCATGTATGATATACATTTTCTGTAGTAGGTAGATGCACACGTAACTAAATGAATACAACGAATTTTGAAATGGATATTTTAAAATACGTAAGAAATCGGTAAGAATTATAACATTGGTAAAATGGTTCCATGTCTCATCTAATAAATTCTTCTGAAGCTCAAAATATTATTCATTTAATTCAAAACAATATTAATTACATTTTTTATTATGTTGCAAAATTGTTTTCACCATAAAGCAAGGTATCCCGCTGTAAAAAAACTTTACAATCACCGTGCTCCTAATTTCAAGTAACCTGATATTTGTATTTATTACTCCAGTTTCTAAAACAGCAATTAAATTTTCCAAATTACAAACAAACATGGATGCTACGATTAATTTCTTTGACCTACTTCTCTCCAAAACTCATTTCTTTCATGTTTTGAGAAAACAAAAGATCAGAAGCAAACACAACAGGGAATTAATGAAAGGTAGCAGTTTTAAATAATACAACTTCATCTCCTTTGTTGTTGGCGACAACTAATTAAAGTTCTCGTGGCCTCTTCTTCATTTCCTGCTAGGGTGTAAGAAAGTGGATACACATCCAGTAGCGCCAAATCTGTTTAGACGGATATTAGTCTATTTGTCTTGGCAACATGATGAATGGAGCTCAGTTGAGAGAAAGAGGAGAAAACGTGAAATATCGATTGAACGTGACCAGCATTTAAAGTTTAAAGCACCGTTAGATTCAGTGTTTTTTCGTTATTATTTGGAGTATACATTTGTTTAATCTTGTGGCTTTTTTTTGACAAATATAACATAACTGTGAACTTATCATAAATAACTGGCGAAATATGTTTAGTTGTCTTAGGTCAGTCGTAAGGCGTGATGAAGTTTTTTTTTTGGAATAAAACGATTGATTATTGTTTGTTTATAGAGGAATTATATAGAATTGGCAATGAAATTGAGGAGATTAGAATGTTCTAGAATTATAGTTATTGAATTTTTATTTTAGAGAAAATAGATTTATATAATCATTTTTTCTAAATAACATTTAACATTTAATACATTTAACAAATAACATTTAATTTTTGAGACATTATTCGTCTGCATTAATTTAGAGCTGCTGGGGATTACCATACTTAAAATTGAATTACAAGTACTTACTGTTATTTTCAAGCAATTTCTTCTTTTGATAAAACATTATTTAGAAATCATTTTTTAATTCTCAAAAAAAACCCCTCAAATCTGGATGTTAGGGAATAATTGCAAATTTATTAAAGGTCAAAAATTGTCGAACGAATATTAAAAAACACTTGACCGCACATAATCGCGAGGAAGTAGCCATTTTTTCCCTTGCAGATCAATTTATAAACACTTTTGCTTGTAAATGTTATAAAATAGTAAATAACATTCGACTTAAAATGCTGAGTTACTTAAACATAAATGCCAAAGCAAATTACGTACTAATAATAAAGATATTTTTAGTTTTAGACCGATTTATTCACGCCATTAAGGAGATGGGGTTTTTAATATTTATAAACGATTTGACTGCCACTCAGTTTCTATATTATATGCAGAAGGTCATTCACACTTTATGGTAAAAATCTTAATAGTTAATTTTAATCCATAAATGCCGTATTTTTAGGACATTAGCTTTTATCTGATTCTTGACAATAGCTCTAGTTCAAATTTTTCATGAAAGTAAGCTTTTTCTTAGTACTGTTCATATCAATTTTACTCCATTTCTCTTAAAACGTTTTCCAAAATCCGTTCAGTTTTCTTGGATACCGTATTCGTAAGATTCTTTTTAATAAACTGAGAGCACAAAAGTCCATTAAAGAAGCATCAGATGATTTTACAGGTATTTCATCAAATGGGATGCAGTTTGTTCTTGTTTCTGATCCTTTCTTTGCTAAATCAGGGGCATATAATTTAGACGTGTGACTGGAGGCTTTGTCCATATGCAACTCAACTTTATCAATGTCCTTTCCAAATAAGGTTGGAATTTCTTCTCCAAAAATGGGTTTTAAAATATTTTGCTGAAAGAGTAAATTAATTTTAGCTTTATTTTGAGACTATTTTTGGTTTTTATTTTTCCGTTGTAACACAAAACGCTGCATTTATCATGTATCCATTTGAGAACTTTTCTGTACACTGACGGAGCCATTTTGTACGGTCATTCCCGTAAGTTGGGCAATAGAAAACTGATCTTTTATTACGATCACTTTAATCCGGCCATGTTTTATTGTGTGTTACCACAAATTTCCATTTTTCAGCAGCTAG
Organism: Trichonephila clavata; assembly: GCA_019973975.1. Taxonomy (NCBI): domain Eukaryota; kingdom Metazoa; phylum Arthropoda; class Arachnida; order Araneae; family Nephilidae; genus Trichonephila; species Trichonephila clavata. The sequence continues at coordinate 5,782 of BMAO01039063.1, read as the reverse complement.
GTATTTTGCATGTAACTTTCTACAATTTATTTTTCTTTCAGTAATATATTTTGACAAAAGAAGATGAACTTTAGGTTTAATCATCTTTTTTCATTATTTTTAATGAATGATTTTGCTTACAGTGCCAAAAGATATTCCTAGTTTCGATGCAATGAATCTTTGGGAGTCGACTTGTTTTCTTTTAGGATCAGAGACTCCACTTTCTTGATAGTTTTCCTGAATTTGAGCAGTTTTAGGATGAGGTTTCGTGGTCAGTTTTTCATTTTTTTAGCTAGATGGGTTTTTTTTTTCATTCAAATTTAATATAGTATAAATATCTCTTTGAAATGGGATAACCAAGATTTTTGCACCGCCTTATAATTTTCTGATACGTATATTTCTCCTTAGAAAGCGGAGTTACGTAACCCTCGAGCCTCCTATCAATTTTAGGAGCCAATTTCAAAATAAATCTTTTATTTTACATTTCAATCAAAAGAAAACATTAGCAGACGATTATTCTGAAGTTGCCACAGTTTTATCTCAAAATGGAAACGAGAAAATAAATTACAAAATCGTTTCCATAAATTTCGAACAACCTTCTATACATATCTCCAAGTTTCCTAATTTAGTATGTTTAATTTATTCACAGATTTCGACTCTATTTTTCTTTTGGTCATTCATTAGGTTTTAATTTGTTATTAATTGTATTGTGTATTATAATTATAATAACACACAAATTGTAAAAGATACAGTAACTGAATTTTCATAATACAGTTAAAATTATGTGATTTACTAACCATTACCCACCCATTTCGCTGGAGATTTCTTGATGTTGTAAGACTATGTATTGATTTTAAGTTATTGATATATATAAGTCCTAGCATATTAAACTTTAGACTGTCCAGAAAAACATACTTATAGTCCTCGCCTCTTGATTTAAAAAGGAAACGAATTTCTCTTTCAGATTTATCGTTTTTGCACCCATAACCATCTTCTTCGGAGCTAATTTCTACAAAACCATTCTTAGTGGATCTCTTTTTAACAAAAGAAACATGTTTACCGAATTTCAAGTCTGTATTTCTAATAGTTCAAAAAAGGGAATTGTTATTGATATGCCCCTTAACCCTCTTGGGAGTCGATTTCCACAAAACTCCCTTTTTACAGATCTCTACTCAATAAAAGAAAAATGGTTGCCAAATATCTAGTTTGTAGGTCAACTAGTTCAAAAACCGTAATTTTTGTCAATAATTTCTCTGCACCCCTTCCTCTTTTCCTTGGGAGTCAATTTCACGGGAGTCGAACCCATAAATAGTGGATTTCTACTCAACAAAAGGAACATGCTTGCTAAATTTCAACTCTGTAGGGGTCTAACAGTTCCAGAGATCTCGGGATGAATGAGTGAACAAGTGAGTGAATCTTATTTTCCTCTATATACATTTATTTAGAAAGATATTATTATAAGAGACATAATTATAAAACCGTTTCTAAACTTCTGTTATCAAGCGAGTAAGAGTGAATGTGTAAACTCAAATTTAAATGTTCTTTTTAGTTCTATTCGACAGAAATGTAGCACATCCGAGGATACATAATACTATCTCATTAACTGTTTCTGAGAGAGAGTTGGCGAGACAGAAAGGAAAAATTGGATCTATATATATTAGATAATGTGCTACTGAACACGGCACAGATAACTATTGAACCGAACAAATTCAGTCAAATATCACTGAAATTTTTCACCTAAAACTTCACAAAAGAATTATAGATGATTTTATTGTGATAAATAACAATTCATATTTCTTCATTCTCCATTTCATTATAATGTACTACTTTTTATAAGCCAAGTAGTGTTTTTGGTGTTGGAATATTCAATCTTGTTATATCTTTTCAGAATCGAAGTCTTATCGTTTCACATGTACTAAACAAGTATCGCTGTCCCAGTGTGAAGTGTACTGATTTATTGAATGGATGTAATATAACATTAATTTCCCCAAAGATGATCAGAGTGTTAATTATTATTTACTACTTTGACTTTTATTCTGCAAAAGTTACAGAGGAAATCTCACGATCTTGAGACCATTACGATCATTCCCAAATAAAAAATTTATAAGCTAATCGATCGATTAAGAGGTCGGTGTTTTTAGCCATAAACACCACAAAATTGTTCGGGCGTGTTACCTTCGCGTGTGGGAACAAACACAGTCTGCTACTCCCTCTCACTTTAGCTCCAAACACCCTTTAATTTAAGCCTAATTTTCACGCCGCTAAGTACAGACCACCAACGGTGTATGTACAGTGTATGCTGTACTAATTCGATACCGTAACCCCTCCTCCACCATCCCGAGGTGAAAGTGCGATGAGAATTTACGGGGGGCTAGGACGTGACGTAAACAACCTGAGAAATATCCTATTCCTCTCCTTTTGTGTTTCAAAATTTTGTTATGAAACAGGAATGTCCTTTTTTGCAGAAGAGAGAGAGAGAAGTATTGATGGAACTTCTAATGTGTTTTTTGAAGTGTCAAAACAGCGGTAAACACTTGTTTTGATTGTGTGTGGGAGTGTTTCTTTTGTAAAATTTGGCGGAATTAGAGAGAAAATGTTTTGCTTTGGCTAATAATTATTGTAGCGAGAAATTTCGCTAAGTGATACTTTCAGCACGTTTCCGCTTCATTTTGGATTTTTTTTCGTTGACGTAACTTAAAATTAAAAACAGAGAAATAAGTTGTGGTAAATGTATCTGTATGTACCAAGTATTTTTTTAGTATTATGGGGTTTTTTTTCTTATGAATTATATATATAATATGTAACTATTTCTTTACCATTTTGAGAAGAAATGGACTTTTCTTCGTACTCTTTATTTTAAATCCCACAGGCATTCAAAATCAGTAACATTTCATTGGAAAAGGGAAACAAAATTCAAAACAACTTTAACATTTTTAAAATTAGCTGAAATAGAAATCTGTAGAAACACACAAGGATCTTAAAATCTATAAGATAAATCGTTAAATTTTATTTAAAAATGGGATAGGTTATTTTTTTCTAGTAGTATAATTTTTCAAGTAATCCATAGTCTTACTTCATCACTTCCTATTATTCACCAACTAATGCCAATTTTTAAATGCACTTATGTTATATTAGAGGGTAATTAATTTTATCTCTTTCTTTTCATATAGAAAATTTTATGAGAAGTCATAGCTAAAATTATATTTTCTTTACATTATATTACATAATAAGTACATTGTTATATAAATTTGAAAGTTATACTATAATCCATAGAGTAGAAAATACGTCCGATTCATGGTGTACTGGCTAATTTAGTAATTTGAGTAATAATAGTTATAGGCTTTAATGTCATATATATTGTTATGACTTTATAAAAGACTTTTCAGTTAATATCTTTGAAATATAATTGTTCGCACACGCCCGCGTTAATCAGTTTTAATTTGGCAATTTTCAACAACGATGCAAATTCCTTTTAATTATTTGCACATATCATTTTTACAATTTTTAAATAAATGCAATAAAATATAATTTAAAAAATTTATTTCCACTTATTCTATTTATATCAGTTTTAGGAAAACTTGTATAAAAATACCCTTGGTCAAATTAAAGAAAAAATGCTACTTATAAAATCTAACTCGCAGGCTAAAGATTCTCCCCAACACATTTTTGAGAGAAAAAAAAATACATAAAATATATCTTTTGGCATATTTTGTATTCTTTATCTATGCACCAAATGCTAAGCTGCTTGTATTCTTATTTTTATTTAATTTTGTACACCTTATGTAGAGTCCCTTTTATACGTCCATTCGTCTTTTTCTAGAAAGCCGTCTTTCACATAAACGAAATCAAAATAATTCTATTTTCTAAAAATTGCTTTTTATATTTCCTTTAGCTGCGTAGTTTTTTAAATGAATTTTGTAGTAAAATGTTTTAAACCATTTTTCTTTTTCCACTAGCACTAAAGTTCTTAACCTTCCCCCCCCCCTCCTCCAAGTCTCTCTCCTACGAATCGTATTATATGATCTACCAGAACCTTTTTTAATATAATATCGTTGCTGAAAGATTATTTTATGTATCTAAAAAGCATACCTTTAATTATAATTCAGTTCAATAATTTTTGTATTTTTTGACCGCTACTTTTAGAGGCGTAGGGGTCATGCACCTCAAAATAAGAACCCCTACACTAGTGTATACATAAAAGGGATTTTATATTTTCATGTTATAGACATTTCTCCTGAAGATCTCTCTCAGGAAAGTTAAGTTATGTATTTTCCTCCTATTGCATCTTTGAGTATTGCTATTTATTTATTTCAATTTACTCTGTTTTTACACCATAAAATTTTCTCCTTTATTATTTTTTTCGTATATATCTTTCTATGTTATTTTGGCGCAAATGGAGAACATCCAGGTCCCTTCTTTTGGCTTGCGCGATGATCTTTCTAACATAAAATTTTAAAAAAAGATTCTTAAACAATAATACCTTCTATTATGTCAAAAATTGAAGCTATTGCAATCATTTATCATTTTTTTTCTTCACATTCAACCAACTTTTTACAAAACATCTTTTTGAATTCCATTTCGAACCCAAACGTTCTATTCCCCAATCCCTTCTTTCAAAATTGACAGCGCACCAAAAAAACCGAGAACAAAACCCAGTGGCACGCACGCACTAGAGAGTCGTGAAACTTCCGTTACATACTGCAAACTCGCGAACAATAGCACCCAGTGCTCAATTTGCATGCCCAATAACAGTGGGGTGCTCTCTCGACCAATCAGAGGGATCCCTCTGAGACACACAGTTAAAATCAATTACAGAGGGAAGATAACCTTTAAGTTATGAAAAAAATGAGCCATCTTTTTTCCCAAACCTCTAGGTCAGATATAGGGAAGTATAATTATTGTATAGTTATATATTCTTTGTATCTGCCGTTATTCCAGGAGCCTGCCTTGAGATTCATTCATCTTTTCGCAGTAGTGACGTCAGGCGATGCAAGGGTAGTGATTGGCTAAAGGTGTCCTTTATGAAAGTGTGACGAGTGAACTTTTTTGCAGCTTATTCCTCTCGACGTTGGTTATATATTAGTAAGAAAGGAAATAAAGCAGGCTGCTCTTTCAGTCAATCAAATGAAGATGGGTGATTGAATTGAAGAGTTTCGGTGGGGATTCCCCCCTCTTTTCAGATTTTGTGGGATTGTATTTTAGTTTGTGAATTATCTTGCGCAGCGTTAGCGAAATGATTTGGAAATGGAGTGTATAGAAATGAATATAATAGGAATATGAATTTAGAGTGGGATAAGAATAGCTTCAATTTATGGGGGTCGAAAAGGATTTGTTTTTAATGGAAGGTAGTAAAAACATTTAACACGATGTAAATCAAATTATTAATGAATTTTGATGCAGAAAATGTTTCCGTTTTATTTTTCAAAGCGATTCTTTCTCAAATTGAAATAATTAGAAAACAACAAACGCACTGCGCGTATATTTCTTTTCTGATTATACTGGACCTCAGATTTAATATTTTTTTTTCTTATTTTCTTCTGTCTCACTGGTCTTTATTATTGGACTCAAACAAAGTGTTTTTTTTTAATGATAACTCCATCTGTAAACTAGAACATAAAAAAATTAGATCTTAATAGTCCTGCGTAACAAAATTATGTGAATTCAAAGATGAACTCGCACGTAATGCTGAAAATTAGTATCCCAGAAAGCCGTTTCATTGAAGAAATTCTCGTACATTTTCCCGTTTTCAGATAAGGACATTTGTGTAGGCAAAGGGGTTAAATTCAACTTTTAATTTTATTTT
>BMAO01039062.1:0-23673 GCA_019973975.1 Trichonephila clavata | reverse complement strand
TGTGTGTGTGTGTGTGTCATGGCACTAAACTCGGAAGCAAGTCCGGTACGATCAATTATGTGGTAGCCCTCTTATCCCCCATCCATGAAAGGTTTTGTTTTTACGGGAATCGACCCTCAAGTGGCGTTGCGAGGATTTAAGGGCGATAAATAAATAATCCTGTTTTTTTAACTATTAGACCTACAGACTTAAAATTTTGTAGGCACGTTCCTTTCATTTACAGATCCCCACAAAAGGGGTTTTCAAAATTTGACCCAAGGGGTGTTACGAGGGCTTAAGGGCGTTATAGATAAATAATCTTGTTTTTGAATAATTTGACCTGCCGACTTGAAATGTAGGGGTGCTCCTTTAATGGAGTAGAGTTATGCTACGAAAAGGGTGGGCGAAATGGATACTCAAGGAGCGTTTCAAGGACTTAAGGAGCGTTATACATAAATAACAAATGCACTCATTAAAAATTATTTTAAATTTTTCTATGTATTGTTTTGTATGAGTTTTACTCTTCTTACAATTCAGCTATTATATCAAGAACAAAAAAAATTTTCTTTTTTAAAAAATATTAACTTTTGCGAAGATTGGATATTTGAGCTAGTTGTTAAAAATCTCCTGAATAATTGAATTATAAGTGAATTCAAATTAAACCCCCCATAAAAAAAAAGAGGTTTTTTGATTAATTGAAAAATTACGAGAAGAATAATAAATTTAAAAAATGAATTACGGTATAATTGAAAGAATAGCAACTCTCGCTTAGAAAGTATTTTTCCTTCAATTGCAGGCAAAAGTAAAGAAATTTATAACCAAACATTTTAACTAACAGTCTTTATAGAAGCATGGCTAGTTCAAAAAAGGCCATCTTCTCATTAAGATTTTAATAAATTAAAAATTATAAAAACATTTAAAAATTCTTTAAAAACGAATTTGAAAAAAATGCGTTATTTCTTGGCCTTTTTTTTTTCCCTTCTCAAAATAAAATATTTCCAAAGAAAGCTCTTTTGTCACCATATTGTTTATTTCACTCACTGCATCACTCAAATAGGTTGCATATATGCGTAAAGCATCTTCTTACTTATCGCAATTGTCATTTTTATTAGATTTATTTTATTTTTCTTTGATATTCTTTTTTTTTTAAAAAAATCAATTACAGTTCCTTCTGTTCTTTCTTTTATTCGCAGTTTTTTTCCTTATCATTATTAATTCTGCTATTACATGTATTTTAATTATTTGCTTATTTTCTTATCTTGTTTTAATAGACTATGTTTCGGTTATCTGCGTTTTCAATTGTACAGCATTTGATATACCGTAAAATCCAACGTATAACGCGCGCATATACTTTCAAACTGCATTTTAAAAAATTTTTAGGATATTTCACGTAAAACGTGTACCCTTTTTTACGAAGAAATCTGAAATGCATATGTGAGATGCTCTTATTCCTTGAATCATTTATTCAAGCAAATATCCCAGGCTTTTGAAAAAAACGCACACTTCTCGACTGGAACCCTTAAGTACATAAGGTTTGTCATTTCTTTAAAATAAACAGTTTTAATATATGTAGGGTATAATTGTTTTATGTTTACCTTCCGTATTTTTTATTTTTAAAGCTATCATTTTTACAACCGGTTTATAACTCACACCCATAAATTTCCATCTTATTTTTTGTTTTAAAAGTACGCGTTATACCCCGGATTTTGAGATACTTCTTTAAGGCTCGTGGTATATTGCAGAGCACGAGAAATTCAAAAGAAATATATCAAAAAGGAATAAAAAATATTATTATTTAACAAAAGACATAAACTGAATGATAAATATCATCTATATTGTTCCACGATTGAGTTATGAAAGCTTTAGTAAAACTAAATATTAAATTTACTTAATAGCTTCTCTTCAGAATGTTTTTTCTCTTTTAAGCCACGAAAGTCTCCTTTGATTCCTATTGAATGCAATTAACAAAGTAATAGTTATTTCGCTGTACATAAATCCAAACTTATAAGAAGATCGTTATCTTGTCCATCGAAGAACGGTACATTTCGTGATGACTGAATAGTTTTATCCTTCGCGGATGAATGATTGATTCAGAGTAACTTGACGTCCTTCCCCCACATAATGATGCAACTGCACAATCTCGATCTCAGTAAAATGGGACGCACATCATACACAAAAAACATACCATTACCTTAAATCGCTACCCTATCAATAAAAACACAAACTACAAATCGGACAAAGAAAGAAACTGCTGTTTCTGTAATATTCTTTTTAGTGGGAAACGAATCAAAAAATTATAAACGCTTTCTAAAACGTTCCGCAAATTGCGCAAAACATTCACATCCTTTTAGGTCATCTTCATTATCATAAACTGTATCATTACTGTTCCAGTGCAAAACAGACTTTCGTGAGGATGTTCATTTGCAAAATTCAACGAGAGAGATTTTGGTGCTCTGTATGCTTAGACCGTAACTTCTTTTGTCTCTCATCGTAGAAAAGCAAAGTTTGGCAATTGAGTATTGTTTCCATTCCCTCTCATTATTTGCACCCAGACTTTTTTTTATTGGTCTTTTCCTTTCTTTGTATAACAGCAACCATAGAAGAAGTTTGTATTGTTGCGATATCAGATAAGCTCTTTTTATTAGTGTGAACTTATTATACATGAATTAGTTTCGATTACAATCAGGAGTAAAACAAAAGTTTGATTAAAAAGCTTTTTATTTGCATTATGTAAAGATTAAGGATTTTTTTAATGGCGTAATAAACTTTGCCCATTGTGCGATCTTTTTTGATCTTTCATTTTCAAAACAATTCGCTGGCGTTATCTTTGTCTTTAGTAATTGACATTAAAAATGTGAAACTAACAAGGGATAATACAATTTTCATCTTTTTGTTCTTTACATTAAACTGAAATATTTTTCATATTTTAATAATAACTATTTTAATGCCTCAAATATTCAGGATAATTATTATTAATGTCAAATTACCAGTATTTTTAGAACACATTTAATTATTTTTTTTTTTTAAAAATAGTGCTTTGTCTAATTTTGTAAGAAGTTGTTTTTGGAAAAAAGGAAAAAATTAATAAAGTTATACAGAGTGCCGCAATTTATGAAACTATTTTTTGTAACTTTTCCCATTTGATGTAGGCTTTTTTTTTTATCTCTAACATAGTAAACTTGCAATGCAACATGAAACACTATATATGATTTATTTCAATCAAGAATATTAATAAAAGTAGCAAATAATTATAAGTACTAGTACATTTGACTGATTTTAATTTATAAGCTAAGTCTAAGATTTTCATAAAACTTTATAATTGAAAAAATACTGGTTTGCCTGTTTTTATATTCAAATAAAATTTAATAATTAAAACAATTGAAATAGTAAACAGTTCTGAAAAATATTTTGGTATCAAGCTTAGTAAATATCTTATATTTGATCATAACAAATTGAAAATAGCTGTCACTGATGATATGCTAAGTAATCCTAATTTCCAAGATATTTAAGCTATATATATAATTAAAGATATGACAAATCCTTTTTCACAAATGCAATATAAACCCCCTCCCCAAAAAAATTCCCTTTAAGACTTAATACTGTATACGTCTTTTTATGTGTTTGAATCTTATAACAATATTAATTATACTAAAAGTTTTAATAAACCCTTTCCCCCTTTTCCTGGTTAAAAAATATTTTTATTAATCATATTATTAATAAAAACGCTTTGAATTTATCAAAAATTGGTAAGTTAATCTTTAAATACAATAATTTTCTCACATTATGTAGAAATGTAAATATTTGATGCTACAGTTATCTTTCTGCGTTGAGCAACACCCTCATATAGTTACAGGAAGTTTGAAAATTGAAAATGAAAATACTTTTAGAAATATGTTTTATAAAGATATAGGATGCAGAGAGATTAATATTTGTTTATCACAACAATATCACAGTTGCACAACTGACTAATAGACATTTAATTAAGTCTATTACAGAGTCGCCTGTTAAACATGATTTTCATTTGGAAGCTTGAAGAGTATAACTACAGTATTTTACAAAATCTTTTGAAATTAACAATAAAAATAATTACGATGTAAATTGCAAGGATATCCAAAATATGACAAAAGGAAATTATGGAAAGGTTTCAATATCGGGTCATTATACATGAGGTACCTGATAATTAAGTCATAATCTTTATATACTCTTAAATCATTATGTTGAATAGGCATTCTCAAAGCAATAATTCCTTTGATAAATCTGGGATATGTAAAATTAGAGAAATCAGTTATCAATTATTGCTTTTCTGTACAGAAGCAATAGCTCCCAGAAGTTTGATAACCGCATATTTTTAACCCTTAAATTTCATACGGATTCTATTGAATTTCGTAGTGATGCTAATAATATTAAAATTTATATATTACTACTTCTGATTAACTTTTCCAATCTACATTACAAAACTTTATAAATAATTTTAATCATAAACCTATAAATAAAAGTACTAAGTATCTAATTAGTTATTTAAAAGACAAAGATATTTATTTTATACATATGTAGTTTACTCTATACATTTGATTTTGGGAATCTATTTAATTCAAAGGGTGTCAATGACATAAATAAAAGTTTATAGAAAGTTATGAAAGAGAGATTATACTCTAAATTGTTTTTGTATTATAAAGTTACAAAATTATGGAAAATGTTCTTATTAATTTAGTTTTTAAAGAAAATTACATTAATTTAAACGTACGCAATACAAGCATATTTAAGATCCACCATAAGGTGGACCTCTACAACACTTAATATAATTTTTAACGCAGATATATTTATGATCGAATCATTTTTGTAAAAATGGGGAATTTGCACGTATAATGTTTCTTATACTAATTACTGAAATCTTATTAAATCTAAGAATAACCAGCTTACTACAGATTACTTAATGCAACTTTACATAGCATGAATCACAAGTTAACTAGAAATATTTTTGATTAGAGGGGTTTTTTTTTAAATTTCTTTGACATTACTTAGGCTCCATTATTACTAATATTTCTACAAATAGGAATATAATTCTTAAATATTTGTGTAATTATTATTTTCTTTATTGCAATAAAGATAAATAAACAATATTTAAAAAGTTATGAGAGACAAAATTATATTCTATTAAATTTCTTGCATTTGAAATAACTTTAAAGCTCGAACTTTATGTGTGTAATGGGAGTTTTTATTACTTTATAACTCAATATCAATTAACTACTTTACTTTATCAAACATGTTGAAACCAGCTAACATGTATGGAATTAATTTAAATTCTTGTAGTTCAATAATTTTAATTTGTACACTTTCTCTTTTTTTAAAAAAAAAAATCATTTTTTTTTATATTTCTATTTCGTAGTCTTTAAACATAACATCTTTCTTTCATTTAAGAATATTTATGAACCTTTATATGCAGTTTTTTATAAAATCTTATATCCAGCTATTTTCCCTGCATCATTTTGATCATTATATGGAAGTATGTTTATTACATTTAGCTTCATTTAATATTGTTTAGAGATTTAAATTTTTATGTGTGTGTGTGTGTGAATTAATTTAGTATTTTTAAGTTTATTACATACTTACAGTTACTTTTTCTTTCGTAAAAATGCGAAAAAGAATGTCTTAAAATTTTTTTAAGTATTAATTATATCCAGTTGTCACAGCATTGCATTAAAATTTTAACTTGCAAATTATTAAGTCTAGCAATGAGCATATCCATAAATTTTGTCACTAATTTCACATTTTCATAAAAGTTTCTTTCAATTCATGTGTTGATATAATTCAATAAAAAGAAAGGTTGTTAATTTTATATTACATGCAAAACTAATGCTTTTATTTTTACTACTGACTATGAGACTGAAAGAAATGTATACTTTTGTTTTATTCAATTTGATTATTCTCTTCTTTTTTTTTTTAGGTTTTTCTTAATGTTTTTTCTTAATCAAATTTCTTGCAATAAATTGTATATATAGGAAAGCAAATTGAGCCGGCTACCTACAACTAAACAGATAACAGTTCAAACTGGTAATAGCAGACGGGGAGACTCACTTGACCTATGACCTGGAGTAGAAACAGGTAAAATGTAAGTATGCGAGACGTCGTAAGAAAGTGAATCAAGTGTGAGAGTAAGATATTGATGTAATTTGTGTATTTTCCTTGTGTACGTGAATCGTCCAACTAAAGTGTGTGCTGTTTCCGGGCTGCAAATAAGCCTCAGAATCCGAACTCATCAAAGTTGGAAAATAAACAGAAAAATTATTGTTCTAAAAAAACAAATTAATACAAGCAAATATTTCTACGGAATAAAAAAGTGATATAATAATAATTGCTATAACGTTACTTTGAATAAGAAAATGGAAGAATTTAGCGAGTATTCTTTTGCTTTCGAGATATAATTATGTAAGCAACTTTATTTGCCGGAAGGTACCACATAAGTATATTTCCTTTTGCCCACTAGTTGGAAACTAAGAAATTTAGTAGGCTTTTTTGTTTCGTTTTAATCTTACTGTTGATGAATGGATAATGCTAACGAAGCAATCAATTATTATAAAGATGCATTAAAACGTAGCAATTTTATCCCTCAGAAGGAACTACTGTCATATTTTCTCCTTTTCTCAATATATGATGACCGGGAAGTTTAATTCGCTTATAAATAATGCGCATGAATTATTAAAATATTATGTAACGAATTATGTAGTATTGTTCGTGTATATTAAGTATTAAATGGAAAGCGCTATATGAAATAAAATACATTAAACGAAAAACCGATTTCATTCCATGTTTTGTTTAACAGCACATTAAACAGATAATTTTTTTAAACATTTTATAATAACGGCACATTTATTTTAAGCAAATGTGACATTTGAAAAAATTTCCATTTATTAGCATTTTTTATGGTATATCTGTATTTAGGTAGAATATAGAAAAATTCCATCATATACAGGAATTATATTAAACGAAATATAATTTTTTAAAAATATATTTCGTATATTTACATTTAAAGTTAGAAATTCTCGTAAAGTATAAAATTTATTATTAACCCAATTTAAACAAAATACTAAAAAATTCTTCAATCACTTTTGTGGTCATTTCGCTTTTCGAATATATTTCTGCCCTCTCTTATTCACATAGTCGGTGTTATGGACAATTTTCATTACATTTCCACCGAGTTAAGATCTGAAGTTCTGCCACGTTTTCAGAAATCAGAGACACCACTTTACAACTGCAATAGCCAAGTGGATCATGATCCTGAGCTCGTGGTCGGAGATGCCAAGTTGTTGGTTTGATTCCTGGTGCCACTTAACACACACTGTGTAGAAGGGTTGATGCATGTTAAATTTGGTGAAGCTCCAATTCCTCACGTTAGAGTGGTGTATAAATTTGAAGGATGGAGAATCAGTTCAGGTGTCATCATCACGTGACCATAATTCAAAATTACGAGGCGATTTTAGTAGCTAATAGCATATAACTCTGTAGTGAGGAATTTATGCTATTTAAAAACAAAACAGTGTTTGATTGTATGCTGTTTATGCTGTCCCGACCTTCCTCCATACTGAGGGTTGGGAGGGAAGCGCTCTCTCTTCCCTCAGTGTGGGGAGGTTGGAAGGAATACTAGCCCTATTTCCAAACTTATATCAATTTATTGTCAATATCAACAACAACACAATAACCAAGTCTAGAGATGCACCCAATTAATACATATGAGGACAATCAACTAGGTATGCGAGATATAAGAAGACTTTAAATTCTTAATACACTTACTTAATTCAATAGCTCTGACTTCTTAGCTATCTAATCTAGATTCAGTCTCAAGTGACAGATCGTCACCTTAAGTGATGCAATTATTAATTACTAAATATCTGCGCTTCCAATTCAATTTGATTAATCACTGCTCTGCTAGCGGTCCCCATCCTATCTCTCTCCTCTAACATAAAAGCTTAAACTATATATAGCAGTCTTAATTTGCATGTTCACGCTCTCTTCTTCGAAGGAAGATTTTAAATAAAATAATATTTAGGGACCGAAAATTCCCCAAGAAGACCGTTAGTAAAAAGATCGCGGATAGAGCTGTCACAGGGTATCCGACTCTCTCTGTACAGCACGTCATTTCTTTTGAGATCCATTACCCATTCAGAATATTTGACCATTTGTTACCGAAAATTGGCACACCGCGACTTACCAGGCGTTAAAATTGAAGATTTTTGACACATACTTGAAGCGGAATAGAATGCTATGCTAGTATCGGTCATCCAAGCTTATTCTGTCTTGATGCTCAGCTAGATTAGATGTTATCTCTTACGGAGGTGGTAGCTCTAGCTACTGAATTTTGCATGCTGTATATTATAATGCACCTGTAAATTTTTGCAGATATATATGTATAATAATTCTCGTTAATTTCACCTTTCAAGTTTTTTAATTTGTAATGCTCCTGACCCTTCAGAACTTCGTATAACTAAGTAACTGTTTATTACCCCCATAACGGGATATAATCGTAACTTTATTTCTTTAAAATTAAAACCTCAGAGTATTTACATTAAGAATTACATAACGAACATCATCCGATTATTTGGAGAAAAATACTTCGACTCTCCATCAACTGTCATATAAAACCTAGTAGTATCAATTTTGCAACTGCTGAGAAAAATTCTTCCAAATTCCTGAACACAAAGAATTTCCACATTAAGCATCTCCAATAATAACTTTCGCTTGCTTAATTTCTTCTCTTTAAATCTTTCTTCCTTATTTTTTTCATCTTAATTTAGTCACCTAAGTTATTTTTTTCTCTATAAGATAGCTATAAAAATTGTCAAGTTATAACGACTAGAAAATTAATCGCTAATATATTGTTAAGTTACAATCAACTTTTATGGAGATGAAATTTTATGGATCGTAAAACAACCTTGCATAATGTCGAACTATTAACAACACAGTCTGATTGTTACGCGATATGGATATCGTGACCCAATTGGAATTATAATTTCTTAAAGAGCATTAAAAATCATGTCACTCTTTAGTCATGATGAAGCGATTACGTGAAAATGCATCAAGATCGAATTACAAGAACGAAGCGCATAATCGTCGTGATTCTAGATCTCATTATATTAACTAAGTATTTATATGTGGATCACGAATCAGCAGTTATACCTCGCGTATACTTTCACTTAACTGACTAAGCAATTATACTTTTTCTTGAAAATTTCTGTTTTTTAAAGAAAAACTAACACCATGTAACCCTTTAAATTACCTTGTGTGGTCTACAGCTTCACGTTTAAGAAATTTGTCGAGAATTTTGTAGGTACTAATTGTTTAGAACTTTTAATGCTTTTGCCAATCACGTGCTCCAGTAAAAATAGTTTTCTGATGTAAAATTAGTTTCAGTTGGAAAAAGTGTAATTTTATTCGATTTAATTTGCATTACATTCCCACTAGAATCAACATGAAGGTTATTGGTAGATGTTTCATCGTGATTTTGAGCTACAGCAAATTAAAAGAATGATATTTGAAATAAAACTCCCCTTGCTTAACTTCAGCATATCCTAAAAGTTTTGTGCCCCAATTAAAAATTTCAGGTAATGTTCTCCATTATTTCATATGATGATCTTGAAAAGTTATTGCTTTCTATTAGCAAAACAATCTGTTATTACTTGTTGTTAAACCTATCATTAACACAGAGAAAATTTCAGGGATCTATAGCAAAATTCATAAGTCACCGACTATGAAGTTCATAATGTTAACCCTAGGTTCCTACACTTTGCTTCTTAAAACTGGTATTCAAAGACAATTAAAATTTCCCTTTTTATACGCACAGTTTTTATAAATAGAATCTTTTTTATTCTAATTTTCACCAAATCCCTCTTTTTCGCACGGTAAAGATATACCATTTGGGATTTTTTTTATAAATGTGTGTGAAAATTTAATACCTCTTGTATATCTTATAAAATGTTTTATAAAAGGCAGTTAAAACTTGAAGACAGATTTGATTTCTTTTAGTTATAGATTCATTTACAGGAGAACCTCATAACTTGCTTTGATTCCCCAAGACCTTTAACATCCACAATCGCAAGACTAAGAACTCATCACTACAAGGGCATGAAAAACCATTCTGATGAAACAAGATCTTATATAGAGAAACTGCACAGAAATCCAACCACTCATACCAAAACATGTCTTCGAGAGTGCCCAGCTTTCATCCCAATAGTACTAAGGCTCGGTCTAATTACATTCAAGGACCCACTGCAGAAGATCTTCTATAACAGGGGCGGTCAACACACGGCACTCGTGCTACAGTATGGCACGGCGAAGTTGTAACATTGGTAGGCGATGATTTCTTGAAAAATTTAAAAAATTTAAAATATAACAAAAAAATATTTTTTTACAATTTTATTGAAATATGGTTAATTCAGACACACGAAAAAATAAATAAATAATAAAACCCTCCATATTTATTTTAAATACTCTTATTTGAATTACAATAGAAAATTATTATGTAGAGAACATTCCATTGTGTGCGCTAGTTTTCTGCACTTACTAGATTTTGGTATTTGAGGGAGTGTGTTTTAAAATATCTGGAAGAAAACTATGAACTGCCCAATGTGTACTTGAAACTGAAGAATGAAGATTGTGTGTGGCTATGGCATTTAGCTTTTTACCGATATTACGGAACACCTAAATAATTAAAATTTAAGTTGACATACAAAGAAAAGATTGATTTTTACTGTAGTTGTGGTCATATATCTTTATGTGTGTGTGTGAATAAAGTATTGCTTTTTTCTCCCTCGATTTTGGAGAAAAAAGATTAACATATTTCATATTAATACAGGAACTATTTACGAAATTTAATAATGCCCTGAGCTGTGATATATTTAAACATTTAATATCTATTTTGCAGAATTAATTCAGTATTAGTTTTGATGATTTTCAAGATAATAAAAAAAATACTAATCTTTTCAAAAATCCCTTTTTAATTTCTCTTCAAGACGTTAATTGTTACTCACCTGATATTCAAATCGAAATTATTGATCTACAGCACCATAATGCAATGAAATTCAAATGTGAGGAACTTATTTCAACTTTAAGTGATACAAACAAAACTGAATTTTGAAAACGTATACCAATAAGCAATTTTTCGAAATTTACACGATTTGGATGTAAGATATTGTTATAAGTTTGATCAACATATGTTTGTGAACAAAAGTGTAATAATTATTTAAAAATAAATGTTTCGAGTTACTCATTCTATATTTTATTCCTGACCTAACTGATTGAATTTGTAAAAAGTTTATTAACAATAAAAACTAAATTTTATTTTTTGTCTTATTAATTATATTATATTATTAAATTCCTACTTCTTTGGCTAGTATAAAAAAGTTCTATTTGCATAAGAAATCCCTTAATGAGCCTATAAATAACATTTTTCACCTTTTCAATATCTTTTTTTTTTTTGCATAATTATTTTTATGAGATAGTGGCACTCTTTCCAAAAAGGTTTTCTACCCCCTCTCTATAGCCAAGACGCTCCACAATTAACATCCGTAGTTATTGCCACCTGTGGTAGAATCTAGTGGGCTTATACTATTTTTCTTTGACAAATCCATGGACACGAGAACAACAGCGACATTTACACGAAATAATTATCTTAGTAAGTTTTTACAAATAATAATTTAAGTTATTTATTTTTAATTAATTATTTAGATAGGTTACTTTTTATCATTTATTTTATTAATCATTTCCGAGATAAACATGTAAGAAATAAGATTCCTTTCTGTGAAATAGAATGATAAAAAAAAAACTTTAATTAAAAAAAATAATAAAAATATGAGAATAAGTTGTTCTTTTTGACTATATATTTAAAAGGAAATGATTTACTATATTTAACTTAATATTAAGTAAAAAGTTACAAAAAAATTCTTCAGCTATCTTAATATTTTGGGAATCCGATTTCACTTGTGAGGTATCAATCATGCAAATAAAATAGGTAATAAAAATTCAGCTGATATAAGGTTAATGCATCTTACTGATAAAAAGAAAAATTTAAATTCGAATAATGGACTGCAGGATTTTATCAGATTATCTCCTGATTTCGTAATATTTTTCTTACTTTTAATCATGCTTTTATTGTCATGATCTGGTGTCTATGTGCGGCTCTTTTTAGATTGTTGGGCTATCTTAGTTGCAACATATACAAGGCATTAGTGATTTTAAAAATAAATAACGTAACTGAAGTTATTTTCTTAAGGAATATAAGTGATTGCAAAGAATAATCGGTGGAAATTTCATAAAAATAATTAATCAGATATTAACAATCTATGATTAATTTAGCTTAATAACAATCATCATTTTGATTAACTGCTCAATGTTCTAATAATCATTAATTGAGGTTATTTACTTCCCCAAAGTAAACATGATTTAAATGTAGTTTTAAAAGCCATTTAGTACGTTTCCCAGAACGTTGATTTTGATATTTCTAGTAATTCCATTTTTTATTCTCTTTCTCTTGTGATGACTTGATTTGATTTTAATTAATATTGGTCTCTGAAGCAAAAAGAGGGCTATTGATGTTAGACCTCGTAATTCTGAAACACGTCAAGTGATTAGGATAATACCTGAACTGGCACTCTCTCTCCAAAATTCTCCGCTTTTCTTATGGAAGAACTTCGGACATCGCCAGATTTAACGTTCATCATCTTCTTGACACGGTCGTCTTCAGTCGCACTATGTTTCGAGCACACGACTAGACAACACCTGACTCTGGTTTATGATCATGTACATAAGGCTGATGCGGTCACTACTTCCGATGACTTTCTTCGACATAATAAAGCAAAATTCCAATAAATAATCTTTTGCATGAAAATGAAGAGTTAATATAAGTCTAATATATTAGGCACACACAAGACTAAGATCTCATCATTACAAGGGCATGTAAAAAATTCTGTAGATCTTACATACTGCCCGTAAATCCTACCATTCACAAAAAAAACATATATTCGAGTGCTCAGCTTTCACCCCAAAAGCACTAAAGTTCCGTCTAACTCCAATTGGACCCACTAAAGGGATTCTTTTCATAGTGCAAAATTGTATATTAATGTAAATAATAGCTGTGACTTAATTAAACTAAATTATTATATTTCAAACACGCTACCATTATTGAATCAAACGTCACAAGGCGTCCAGTGAGATATAAGAGAAAACTACTACGTAGTAACTATTTATAATTATCCGAGTGTGTTTTTCCTAATAAAAGTTAAACGTTTTAGTTTAGATGCCTTGCCATAATTTTTACTATTACAGATAATTTTAGTGAAAGTGGGGCTTATCTTGGCTCATTTTATTGCTTTTTTAACTATTACTATGATTTCAGAATCGTATAGATTGTTCGTTTGAGACTAATTTCAATCTGAATGTGATTGCATCAGTTTCTAATTTATTTGTTAAATGCATTTAAAAAGGAATATAATCTCAATTTAACGCAGCGTTAATTCGATAATTAAATGTTTAAAAAAACTACAATCATACCAATCAATAATTAATCTATAGAAACCATGTGAAACTGTCTCTATCCTCTCTAATACTTGTATGCTTCTTTAAAGTTGCTTAAGTTTTTTTTGTATTATTATCACGTGTTTTTTAACTGATATTGTTTCATTATTTACCAAGATATAATGTTTCGTTACCTTCGAAGATGTATTATCTTTTAAATCTCAATGCCTTTTCCTAACACTAAAAAATGTAAAAATTAAGAGAAATTGATAGTTGAAATTTATTTATTCTCAAGAAGCCTAACTGTATAAATTTTTAAAAAAAAATCTCATCTTATACATTTGGTATATTTTAGGAAATGTCAGCTTAAATGATATAATTAGTACCTGAAAGAAGTATTAATAAGTAAGCATTAGAGGAAACCTTAATTGAATATATAATGTTTTGAGTGTGTGAGAAAGATATATACGGAAAATGAAGCTTTTTCGGGTGTAAAAACCTAAAGTTGAAGTTTATTTTCGAAAGGGAATAATATTGGAGTTTTAGATTAAATTAAAGATACGATTTTGTAATACTATTTTTCCGCAATCGTTTGTTACTCACACGTAAATAAATATTAAAAGAAAATATGAGAACATACTTTACCAATGAGTTAGATTTTATTTACTTTATTGCTAAAACAGTGAGAAACTAACTTACCTTGACTAATTTACCCAAAAATAAAATTCGATAAAGGAAACTTTTTAAACTAACTATAAGTTTTCGTATTGGCACATTTAATTGACACTTCACATGTATTTTCAATAAACAGAACACCGAACCAAACATAACCTTTCAAAATAAATAACTGAATGGTACAGGCTAAAAACGTGTTAATGCATTTTTCAATTACGCAGAAGCGCATACTAAATATGCTTTAATGGGGAATGTTTCATGACATTTCTTTGATGCCTTTCAACATGTTGAAACACTCTCTGCATGACCCTTTCATTTAACGATGTTCAATCTTTTACGATAAAAACGAAAAATGATGCAATCCCGAGTTTTATCAGAACTATTGATGTGTCCATCAAAAAGTAATAGATTGCCCGCCTCCTATCAATTACCCGAATGCGTGCGGTAGCTATTCACCCATCCATTCATCTGAAGAAGACAATTACAAGGTAGGTACACCACACTTAGAACTAGTAACAATGAAACGTATGGGCCCAGACAGAAGAAGAGGACGTGAGAACTGTATTGTTGCCCGTGACGTCAGACGTCATCTCACGAAATGTTTTCTGAGACGTCGTGAGTAAAGGGAGAGGGAATGACAGTTGTATATGAGCGATGCGATTCAGAGTAAGATTGTTACATAATGGTTAATAACGGAATTGCGTCATTATTTCGTTTCTGTCTTTTGTTACATGATTAATGGACAGGTTGCTGTGATGAGTGTTGTTGATAGAGTTGTGGATACTCTGCCGACGACATTGTACATTGAAAGGAAGTGGTGAAATATTGGTGTGAGCGTTTGTTGAAGTGGTTTTAATCGTAATAGTTAAGAAGAAAACAGTTAGGCGCGATGACAAAAGAAAATTAAAAGACATAATAGGGATAAATTCTAGGACGACAAGTCACTGCTCTGTGAGTGAAATGGAGATGAAAGGTATCAGGTTTTACAATGCATTTAATATAAAGATGGTTATTTGTTTTGACAGTTAAATTGTTTTGAAAACATGAAATTAAGTAAGCTCTTGAACTTTTGAGATGCTAATGACGACTTAGTTTTTGCCACTGAGAACTAGCTCACAGTTCCATCATAGCTATGCTGTTAGCGTTGACAAAAAAAATTAGAAAACAAATAATTTGTATCTTAAACGGGACAAGTTGTATTTAGTTTTTTCCTTTGAATATATGAATATAGCAGTAGAAATTGTTGAATCAATTATAATATACTTAAAGTTTTCAATACTTATTTAAAATATTTTAAATTTTTATCTTTTATTAGCGAGAGTGCGTTATATTTGCTTCGTCATGGTTCTTTAAAAATTAACTTCAGAATTAGATCATTTATTTTCAGTGGTACACATTACATTGCAAAGAATATTAATAATTACCTCTTGGGTTCTGAACATCGTTGTGACTGATCATTGTTGTAAGCTCAATTATCATTATTGGTGATGTTATAAGATCTTTTAGGATGGGATGTACTGATTAGTAAAATGGAACTTGGGTATTGTTTTTTTTTCCTGATATAAATCATTCCAGTTATGCTGATATTCTGGTTCTCAGAAATTTATGATTTGCGTCTCGATATATTTACATAAGTACCGAGACGCTTATTATTAATTGTTTGTAATTATTAGTGTGATAATAAAATATAAAATAGTGACAAGAACTTTTGAATTAATTTATGGAGTTACGTACGTGGCCTATAGCATTTCTTCTTTCCAGATATAAATGTATATTTTACTAATATTTTAGTACGTTTAACTTCAGAAGTTTTTGAAATTTTTTTTAAAAAGTAAGGAAAACTATTTAAAACTGCTTGTGTTGTGAGCAAGTAAAATGTCAAATTTCTATTCTTTCAAAAAAGCAATAAAATCTGGGAGAAAAATTTTATTCATTTTTTCATAAATTATATTTTAAATTTTATGCATTTTATGCATTGTTTGTATATGTATTAAAAAGAAATACAATCTTCGAGAATCCAATTTCATGTTTCTAAAATACAGAGGTTTTTGAACCTAAGTATAAGAATATTAGGAGATATAAAAGAAATTTTAAACTTCCACTTTATAATAAAAAAAATGTGGATATTACTTTTTTTTTCATTTTATGCTGTTTATTTTCACTTTATACATAATTCTGTTTAAGTCAACTTACAAAAATTTAGTATTGTTTTCATTTCTGTATATAATTATTGATTTTGTTTTATGTATAAATATATATGCAACTTTTCTGCCAAATTTTGTATCAATCAAACCAGTATTTGTCGATTTTTTTGAATTTTACGTCTTCGTGCTTAACTTTTGGAAGTGAGTGTATTTTCATAAGTTATTGTTTTTTTCAAATTTATTTTTCTATGAAAATGCTTAAATAAACAAATGAGTTCTAAACATTTGCTTAAAACATAATTGTGACCCATTTCCTTTGATTTCTGACAAAGAAATCCATGTATATTGAGAATCCATTAATATATTTGGTATCCACACTTTCAATTTTTGCAATAATATATAACTAAGAAGGAAATCTCTGAAACCATGAAAGTCATTGAAGAAGCACAAGATTTATCATAAGTATTGAATTTTTTTGTGCTTAGCATTATATAATTTTTTAATTAGGGCTTTTGCTTAACTAACATTATTTTTATTATACCTTACGGATTATAAACCACATAAAATGTTAACTTATTATGAAATTGAGATACTGATATTAAAAATATGTAGATAATAAGGACAGAATTTTCCGATCTGGGCTAGGTGTTGCTGGGCTATTGCCATGGCTGGGCTATTGCCATGTAATTCAGCTTTGAAACCGAATGGTAGCATGGTAGCCAAATTGTCAGGATCGCGAACTGGCAGCCGCCAATACTTCAATTGTCGTGGTTTCTAGTTCTGATGTCTGTTGAGACCCATCGTGTAGAGAGAAGACGCACATTAAATCGATCGAAGTTCCATGGCCTCACATTGTGGTGGTGTGAAAATTTGGAGAAAAGAGTGCCAACTCAGGTGTCTTCAGCACTTGATTTTCGTTCAAAGTTTGAAATCCGTCGTCCATAGCTCTTTCGTGTTTCTTCTGAATGCAACGGTAATAAACAAACAACCATTCAGCAATCTTTTGTATTGAAATAAGATAAAAATACAAACTGATCAGATAGTATCAGAAGATTTCAAAAACATCGATATTTCATCACAAAAGTAAACTCTAAAAGCAGTTAGACAACTTGTGGGGGAGGGGTTCTAAGCGGCACCCCTCTCTCTCTCTCTGTCCGGCACGTCTCTAGGTGTGGGGGAAACAAAGCATCACCAACAAACTCCATAATAACAATAAAATTTGTTCAGACTTTGAACACACACTTAAACAATTACAAGTGGAAATATAACAAGAAACCTAGGAGTGATATCTAAAGCGTTGATTATTCCTAATATTCAACTCTAAGTAAACCCGACTACCAGAAATAGATAAGGAGAACAAGCACTAATGAAATGATAGCCGATTCTGATTATACTATCTTAAATCTTCAATCTAATAATTTAATCTCAGCAATTAACTTCTTAACGCGCGCTAGGTTTGTGAAGTAAATACTTCAGTGTTCACACTTACTTGACAGCTTCACGGCTCCTTCTCTCTTACATCTACAAAACCTATAGACTTTATATAGTCAAACTAATTTACATATATATCTCGTGTTCTTCTTTAAAGGCTGTGAATTAATGTAAATGCTAGCCCCAAAGTTGCCCAAGAGGATTAGTAAGAATACCTCGCGAAAAGACCCTCACAAACTAAATAGTTAAAAACTTTCAATGTTAACAGTTTGTACCAGAAATACATATTTCTATACTTTTACGTCGTGTAACGAAACTGAATTTATGTATTACACAAGACCATTAATCAATCTGATAGATAAACGGTTAAATGTGTCTAAATTGGAATTTTTTTAAACACATCATTGAAATAGTTGAGAGTTTTTTCATTTGTACTATGTTTTTTACATTAAACAAAAAAAAATTTCTATAGTCCTGGAATTACGGTTTAGTTACTTGACTAGATTTCACAGTACAAATTAGTTTAACGAAAAGTTTTCGATTAAACACATTTGGCGCTGAAAAAAATTTAATTAAAGGATTCAGACGAAACCAATTATACTTATTACCAAAAACAATACAAACAAATAATAGTTAGCAATTTTTACTAAGCATATGAAATGACAATTCCGTGCATAACGAATAGGTAATTTTCATTCCAAAATTGGATCGAATCCACTCCAAATAACACTCAGGTGGGAAAAGTGTTGAAGCATCTTTCTTCACTCTCGGAATCAGAAAGAAAATATTAGTAAAAAAGAAGATTTATTGGAGGGAAGAGCAAGAAAAAAGATCACGGAATAACATGCCCTTTCACGATTTGCTATGTATTTTGTCTAAGCAGAGCACCTATACGAGCAGAAGGAAAATAAATAAAATTATCGTGACAAGGAAGAGAAAATAATTCTCAAATTTCACGATGGAAATTGATGAGACGATAAATTTCCTTTACTTTGTTTAAACTTCTTTTGTTTTCAAAAGTTAGAGTTTTGCATGATTAAGAGAAAGGTGGTGTATATTGATTCTTTCCATCACGTGTTATCTTATGTATCGTGTAGAATTCTAGAGAACTTTTCTGGAATTTTTCAGTTTTATTTTTTAATTTTTAAATAAACAAAATCAAAAGTTTTTTGAGAAATTTAGCATAAATGTGCGAAAACTATGTGAATAAATGTTTATCTATCAGAAACACATTAATAAGATGACAATTTGAATAATGTTGAATCTTAAAACCCATTAGGTAGCGCTGTTGCAACGAACCACTTCTATTTAGAACAGGGGTACTCAACTTTTTTGTGCCACAAACATATGACATTCATTTCTAGCAGGCTGCAACTTGAAGATTAATGGGGAGGTGTGGAGGTGATATAAGACAAAAATATTTAAAATGTGAAAATTTTATCAAAATATTAAAATTTTCTCCTTTTTGGATTTTATTTTTATACTACATTATACTCTCCATCAAACACTCACAAAAAATCGGTTTTACGCATTTTTTGTCGAGTTATAGGGTAGTTTCGATTTTCTTTTCCTCTATGACCACAACCCCTTTGTTTACATTCTACTGCCGTACAAAAAAAAACTGCCAAGAACTTTGATAATTTGACATTTTTTTTAACAAAACCCCATTTATTTTTATATCATTTATTAATTTATCAAGTTCAGGATGGTAGCAAAGAGTCTTTGCTGAATTCCAGACTGAAATTAGTATTTGTTTAAAGTTATTCAGACTTTCTCGTACATTTTTGTTTCAAATTTATATAAATAATTTCTTTGATTTTACTAAAACAAGTAATTCTTTTCAGAACGAAAGATCATTTTATATTTTAATAGTTGATAAAAGTAATATAGGTATGGATTCTTTTACAGAAATACAGAAAAACTAAAAGTCATAAAAAAAGGAAAAATATGTTATTTAAAAAACTAATTGAATTTTCTTATACAAAGGGCCATGACCGGGCCACTCAGAAAAGCCCAGGGGGCCACATGCGACCCACGAGCCACAGGTTGAGTATCGCTGATTTAAAAGAAGTTTTTTTGTTTATCTTGTTTCACAGAATGTAAACAAGTACTGGTGAAATGTTCTATCATGTCAAATACTTACAATGTATTTAGCTCTTAATATATGTGTTTTCAGTGCTAGAAAATTCTTAATTAAATAGATTTAATGTTTCGAATTAATAACTCCTTATACTGTCATATCTCTTTCTAATGGGAGTCCTTATGATCAATGGAATAATATCCTGCTATATATTCAAAATATATATTATTCAATTTATTTAATATATTTTCAATAAAAAAATATATCACTGGCTGGAAGTTTTATTTATTTCAAAAGCAGATAGAAAAAATAATGACTACATGTATATGAATCCAGTATTTCTTAAAGAGTGAAATTTACACTAGATTTAGAATTTTTAAATACGAAATGAACCTTCAGTTAGGTGATATTTGCCTACAAAAAGAGGATCCCTTTATCTGGTTTTTTCAGTACGGATGTACCAGGAATTTCAAGCATATTTTCTAAATTTTTAATCACTTTTTCGCTATCCATGTATAATGATGTGATTGTTTATCATATACACTACAAAGTCTATAAAAAATAATATAACTTCCTTTTTAAATTAATCTCGCTTTAATGTAATTGTGATTTCTCTCTGACCTAAAAAAAGGCTATTTAAACTTAATTCATAGGAATGAAATTAGATTTAAAATAATTGAGTGCCCATAATTTGAATCAGTTACCAGTTATTCAGCTCCGAGAATGTTATTCTAACATAAAGTCTTCCTTCCTTTCTTGTACAGCAAGATATTTTTTTTATTTCTTATTCGACGCGATCATTATATCCAATTTCGAAAAAAGAGAAGAATTGGAGATTTAGATTTATTTAAATAAAATTCATCAAAAAAAGGTACCTTTTACTTTAATGAAACTTGAAAAGCTCGTTCTTAAACGGATGAATGAGAAAGAAAAATTTAACCAGCTAGCTTTGTATCTAACCATACGTTTTACTTAATAACGACCTGACAACGCAATTCAAACTAGTACCGATCAATCTGATTTTAAGTGTAAAGTCGTGATGTGCTTCCTTTTTTAAGTGTGAACATTACAACTCTAGATTTAACATGAAAAGAGCACTAGAATTAAAAAATTAGCTGTGGTTAGTAGAATTACTAAGAATATTTTACACACACGTTTTTATTAATTGCTTACAAATAACTATTTTTATTGCTAATTAAATTTTGCCAGTAATGATATTTATGTAAATTCCGAATCTTGTTCTACAGGGACAATTTCAAGCGATGGTTCCGGAACTAGTATGAAATATATGTATATGTGCTTTATTTGTTTAATACTCTCCACTGATTCATAACATACCACGTTAATGTGTGTTAAAAAAAAAACATAATATTTACAACTTAAAAGTTTTCAAAATTGATTTTTTTAAACAGATCCTAGTTGTTTCAGAACTTACTTTCAAAATAAGTACCTTAAAATCCGACGTATAACGTGCACTTTTAACGTAAACAATGACATCGAAATTTACGGGTGTGCGTTATACGCCGGCTATAAAAAAATGATAATTTCAAAATTAAAGAAGAGATGAGCATAGGAAAAATTAGACTTTTACATAGATCCGACTACTGTTTATTTGAAAGAAACGAAATACCTAATGAAATTAAAGGATTCTGATTCCAAAAGTATACTAACGTTTCTCAAGCTGTGGGGTGGGCGCCCCCTTAAGGGGACCGTGAAAATCCTTTCTAGGAGGCTCGAGCAAATTGAAAAGTCAGAAATAAAAAGATTATTTTAAAAAATTGCTAATATGATGAAAGGAAACAAAACAAAATTTAGTTTGAATTATAAAAAGTAACAGTACTTATCCTATTACTTAAAGGTACTTAAAGTATGTTTTACTTTAAAGTAAAATATACTAAATTTAATACTTATATTTATAATTTGCACGGTTTATAATTAAGATCAGATTGTAGCTTCAGCGCTAAAGTACTTTAACTATACATTTAGAACATTGTCATTATATGGGGAGAGGGGAAGCGTGATGAAAATTATGATTGAAAATTAAGTCGTTAATAATGAAAGTTTGAGAAGCACTGAAGTGTACTATTTTTTTCAAAATCCTGGGATAATACTCGAATAAATGACTTAAAATCATACCAGTATTGTACACTCACATTTCTCGTTCTTTCATAAAAAATGGAAGCGCGTATTGTGTGGCGAATATACCTAAAAACTAAAAAATGCAGCTTAAAAGTATGGGTGCGTCTATACGCAGGATTTTACGATATTTATTTTAAAATAAGGCTCGGCCAATAGCCTTCTGTGCCTCGAAGGTCAAGTGAACAAAAGGGAGTAATATTTATAAATCTGGGTATTTAATTACAGAACAAACTAAAATTAACATTTGTTAATTGTTTGTTTTCGGTTTTGTCTTATTTAAAGAGAAGAAGTAGTTCATATTTAGCACTTAAACAAATTAGTATCCATAAGCTGAAAAAGAAATAAGTACAAATTTTTATAATATTAGGTATCAATTGTGTTTATAAATTAACTAAATATATAGGGAAATATTGTCTGGATTATATAAACAATAAGTTATTTCTAAATTTAGATATTGTCTTCTTAAATCAATATTCTACTCGGGTATTAAAGAGATTCAACGAAGTTTTTCTTTTTTTTTTAAAAAAATCTACATAAATAACGATGTACTAATGGTTTTCCTAACAATGAAACTAAAACATTAAGTTAACAAGTATAGTCTTTAAATAAGTCTACATTTCTTGGAAGAAACTTCATAATTGAATATGCTGCTTGTTTATAATACTAAAATTTATCATTCTTGAGTGAAACATTCTTTCTGTATTCTGAGTTTTTTTACAGTAACCAAATATTTCAAGTAAAAGCGAGAGGTTAGAGAGTTTAGAGAAAGTCTTTTTTTGAGTCTTGATTTTTACTGTTTAAAAGTCGTGCTGTTAAACAAAGATGGTTTTTACTCAGAATTAGTTTCATAAATAATAAAATTCCCTATAAATATAATTCAAAATAAAGTAAAAATCATTATTTGCTTCCTTCTTTGCAAAATTAAATTTAAGGATGCAGATTAATTTTTTCCGTTATTCAAAATTTAAAATAGTGAAAATCAAAAATTATGATAGAATATAATTTTTAAATGAAATTATAGCAATGGGTAGAGCCAAAAAATTAGTAATATACAATTTTATTCTTAAAATGTCAGATAAAAGTACATACTAGTGCAAAATGTGAGTTTATTTGTAACTGCACAAATTTTATATATTTTTTCTAAAAGACTCGACAATTAAAAAAGCTAGCAACTGTGTTGCACCCAAAAGAAGAAATTTAATACATTTAACTTTTTTAAAAAAAAAGAAACGGAGGAAAAATGCTAAGAAATTTTCAGATTGAAAATTATTCAATGCAAAAAGAAAATTTGCTTGCAAAGGTCATTTAAACATCTTTAAATGAAATGGCATTAAATGGTTTGAAGATTATATTTCATTTTCCTCAATGTTATTTAGACAAACAATATTAAAATAAACATATTATCTCAGTAGATTTGTCAGTCAAGTCTTATGTTTATTCTTCAAACTTAAATTCTGAGAATGTACATTTATTTTTTGATTTTATTTAAGCTTCATAGTTAGTTTTTTTAGTTTTATTTGATCCGAAATAATAATTCATCTTAACTGAAATGCCTTACAGCTAATTCATGCTTTTCCTTTTCGCCGTCGAAAGCAATCAAGTCGCTAACCGACGTCAAGCGGAATATTTAGACTGAAAACTTTTAACATCACATTTTCAAAACAAGTCGCGATTTTCTTTCATCAGTAAAGTCATTTACAAAATAAATCAAAAATAGATGAA